>JAKSZP010016541.1:0-31948 GCA_022478985.1 Massospora cicadina | reverse complement strand
AAAATCGCCAGGCTCTTCATCGCCCATGTTTTTGCGCTTCATGGGGTTCCTCAAGAAATCATTAGTGACTGGGGACTCCAATTCACCTCCATCTTTTGGGAAGAGTTGTGTAAGACTCTTCATATTTGCCCTTGCCGTTTAACTGCCTATCATCCCCAATAAGATGGGCAGACTGAACGAGTGAACTAGTGCTTGGAACAATTTCTGCGTTGTTACACCACCGCAGACCATTCATATTGGGTTACTCACCTTCCTATGGCCCAGTTTAGCTACAACAACACTTTGCATTCATCAATCAGTTGTTCACCTTTTTTTGCTAACCACGGCTTTAACCCTGCTGTTAACATGGAGCTCAGCTGTGGTTCCAAAGTGGAAGCGGTGCTGGACTTTGCTAAGACTCTCAAGAAGGACCATCAAGGGGTGTCCACATCTTTGGAGGCGGCTATATTGGTTTATAAGGAGAATGCCGATGGAAAGCGCCAAGTGGGTCCAGCATAAAAGGAAGGGGATCTCGTTATGCTTGATGCTCGCAACATCCCTATAAAGCAGCCATGCAAAAAGCTGGGTCCAAAGAGGATTGGTCCTTACCGTGTAGTTAGAAAGGTGGGACATGCCTCATACCAGTTAAATCTTCCCTCCACGTTTCAGATCTTCTCCATTTTTCATGAAAGCAAATTGACATTGTTTGTGGCCCTCCACCTGTGACTCCCGAGGCTTATCTTGTGGATGGGGCGCCAGAATGGGAAGTGGAGGAAATAGTAGCCTCCCGCCGGGTTAAGCAACGCCTTGAGTACCTGGTATCCTGGAAGGGGTTTGATGCAGCAGAGAACAGTTGGGTGCCAGCACAATGTGTACATGCCCAAGAGCTGATCGAATCTTTCCATAATTGTTTTCCTGAGGCTGCATGATCTCAGCCTAAGTCGTTGCTGCTATCAAGTTGCCGCCAGCACATAAGAACTTCTCCTTAGCAAACGCCCCTGGAGGGGGGTGGAGCCCAAGAAGGAGGAGAGGGTAATGTCATGGTTGGATGACATAATAGTAGGAACAGATGCTAAAGACAAGGCGGGCGACAGGAGGCCCAGAAGGTGAAGCTTCAGGCTCTCTGACCTGAAACACACCTTAGATTAACGCTGGTTGCAAGCCAAACATGCCCAGGTTGATACTAATGGGGTGAAAAATGCCCAGCCTCTGATCGCAGCCCAGGCACTAAAACAAACGATTTACATTACAAATGAAGATGGTTCAATTCGCTTGGTTGGAGAGCAAGGGTTTGAGTCCCGCTCTAGCTATGAAATTTTAAGTTCAGGTAAAATATGGCTTCAATTGATTACTCAAGTGAAGGCACTCCCGGTGTATTTTACTAAAACAAATGGAAGCATCTGTTTATTGGAGCGTCAAGGCTTGGGCGCATTTCCGCAGAACCCAAATTTCCCTGGCACACTTTAAATATGTCTTTTGCAACCAACATTCCTTGTTGGTTGACTTTCTTAAATAAAACCCCCATTTTTTTACGTTTTTTTATCAATGGTTCCTTGGGCAAACTTGGTGGTGGACCTCTTCTGGAAGGTCTCCAACCATGTGGGCCACTACCTTATCTCGCAATTTACCAAAATCCCAGGGGCTCCTTTGGGCCGCCCAGGTCCCCTCCAGATCAAGGCACCCAAGTCCCCTGACGCCAAGCTACACTTGATTATGGACGCCCCTCTGGGGTCCACTCAAGCGCTGATGTTCCGTCCTTACCTGGTATTATATGTTGCTCTTTACACCCTTGCCTGGGGTACCCTTTGCACAGGCACCGTTTGAGGTGCCTTCCTTCCCATTCTCCTAACAGCTAGTTCCCTAGAAATGTGGGTTTGCATCCCGCATCAACTTGCTGAGAACGAGAGAGTTACAGACACTCTCTTGACATTCCAGGCTATTAGGAGGGGGAGAAGTAGTAATCCACGAGGCTCTGCCAGCCTGAATAAGTTTCTCCAAGGTAGAGCAGATACTATCCACAAATTTGGCAAGTGACCAAATGAACAACAAAAAGCATACTACTAATTGCACGTTCATTTGGTAGAGGGTAACCACTGTGACCCCACCTCAAAGAGCAGGGAGGAAGTGGCTGGAAACAATGGTTGGTTGATTATGTCATGAAAACGGCAGAAGAAGTTTAGACTGGCCTACCAGTCAGGATGTGTAAGCACCCAAAAAGCAAGCCAGAATGCCAGAGGCATTGCCACATGTACGACGTTATATGGAGCTGGGAATAGGGAAATGATAAACCGTTGGTGTAGGGCAATAATGAACAGCAACCTTAGAACAAACCAAATGGAGACCGCCCCAGAAACTGGAGGTCTTGCTGCAGGGGGTGGTACCACAGGTATAGTTTCTACAAGGTCACCGATTGATGGGTTTAATTCAACTGGGGAGACAAGGGGACGGATTCTTGCATGGAGATGGTGGATGTAAGGCCACAATGTCCCAGTATATTTTTAGCGAAAGTTTGTGATAACAGGGTTGAATTGTCAGAAGTATCTAGCTCGCTGAATCCAGTTGATGATGGTAGGGGCCATAGTGGCCATTAGTACTGGTAGAGCCCATTCGGTATAAGGACTGATGGGCCACCAGAGAAAAGCCATTGGGAATGCACCCAGAAGGATATCAATAAAATCAAAATTGGTAGTTTTTTGAGGCAAATTTTATTGTAAGGAAAGTGAAGAAAATTGACCACCAATTTTTTCAGTGTGATGCAACTGATTAAATAGTGGCAAATGATGCAGGGACAAACCAGGATTGAGACCCTCAATTTCAACCTAACCAGCGAATTATTCAGGAATAGGGGCAGATAAATTCACTGGGAACTGACATTGGAGAAATTGGCGTCAGGCCAAGTTGCTTTCAGTTTGACCTTGAATGCCCAAACTGAGCCTTGACTGCATTTCCGACGGTTTGGCAACAGCATCTGGCCCAATGAGCAGTGGGAATCCCCCAGGGCCACCCCACGTAGGGGCGGTCCCAATTGGTTGGGAACAGGTTTGGGATGCTCAACCACCTGTGCCAGTTGCTGGGCCATTTGTTCAGTCAAAAGCGTTGCATCATCTGCAATGCTCAATTTTCTGGAAGGGAGCTTCAAACTCTCATTGATGGTGTCCAATGCTACTACCTGCATGTCATGGATTATCCCTGACGATTTTTGAGAGAAGGTTTATTTTGACAATCGCGGTGTTGGTCAAATCAAAATTGCCAGCAATTAGCCAATGAATCAGTCTTTGTCCCTTTTCAACTATGTGGAATCCAATCATCAGGCTTGTTTCCACTTGTTTTTGGACTGTTGGACTTTATTTTGGCAATCTCGATGCAAATTTCCCTGATTTGATGTACTAGTTCTGCTGAGGTGAGTGTGGGCACCAGGGGAGGGATCTGAAGAGGAGGGCTGTTACCCAGCGCTTGTCTACCATGTGGGTGAGGTCGCCCTGGGTAATGAGTGGTACAGCCACCCTATTTGGTACCTTCTTACTTGGAATTGGGAAAAGGGTCCAATCAACACACAGGGGACATTCCCCGGGACTTACACAAGGGCTACCATTGGCACAGGAACAACTAGATTCTTCAAAGTTTAGGTGTTGTTTTGATTAAGCATAAACTATCCAATTGTATATATTACCAGAGGTGACATAGCTTTGATATGATTCAAGTTGAGAGCTGGTTTGTTTTTTAATGAGCCAAAATGATATCATACCCAATAGAAAATAAAATATAAGATAGTAAGAGCCCTTACCTTATTTATTCTTATTCTTACACATGTTACCAAAGGCTCATTTGAGAAGTATTTTACAATTAAATATATGAGAGTAGAAACTATATGATGAGAAAATAAGGTGGAATTATTAAAATTTTTTGAGAACACCAATCTCTTTAAGACAAAAAAGGATAAATTTTTTGGCATCTACAACTGACGTTTAGTAGTTGGAGGCTTATTGTATGTCATCACAGGGAAACTCACTTCTATTACCACTTCCCAATTGCCTTGTCATCTTGTTGATGGTCCAGCATACCGCGTGAGAGTGATTTTGACAACCACAATAAGCACAATTCATCCGTTTCTTTTCCTTAGTGTCTGTTTTATATTAAACACAAGGATCTGAGGCCAGGTGAAACCTTGGAAGGAGCTTTTAAGGTGGCCCTAAGGCAAGAATTTAATAATAAAAGTTTTATCATATACCCAGAATTGATGTGAAGGACAAAAATGATAAACTTCATAGTATAGCATGAGAGTAGATTAAGAGCTAAAATGTACAATACATAAGCTATTGCACTGATAAAAAGGTATATATTGTTCCATGCCAACAGCTTATATGTTTAACTAAAAAAGTGGGAGGAAAATTTAAAAGTATTACGCAAGTTCTTATTTAAACCCATGAAAACATTTTTCTAGCTAGCAAGGGTTGGTCACTTTCAAATTCTTTATTAGGTCTGCTTTTATATTGTCCCAGATAATACTGGTCAATAGTGTGTCATCATATTTTCTTCTGGCAATATGCTAAGAGTTGAGTGCAAATAATTAATTTTCTGTTGATTTATATCATAGTCCATGGCACTCTTACAAATTACAGAAATTGAGCAATACTTCCATATCAAAGCTACTTGTCTTAAAGATGGGCTTGAAGCTAGCCACCATTGCAGAGGAAATAGCTTGTATGTCCACAGGCGTCAAAACCTACTATTGGAGGCTTTGACACCAAAAAGAATGGGCTTTTTATTGTGGTTAAGCTGACATAACACATTATTATCTTCATTTCAGAAGAAAAGTTGCTTTGTGTACATGATTTAAAGAAGCTAAGCTCATATTGCTTAACATATAGCTTTATATTTTTCCTTCTGTATTTAGAAATTGGTATACATCTACTGTTAAGAAATCTCCAATTCAGACATTTAAGGGAATAGTTCTCATCCTGAGCCTCATATCTTCTCTGCAAATGGGCTAGAGTGTCATGGAAATAGTCATATATATCGTCCAAGCTGTTTTATTCTTTTAATGACTTAACAGTAAGGTCATCATCAAGAGGTTTAACCTGATAAGATAGTTAGCATCCGCTTTCAATGGCCCCTAGTTTCTAGTATTAAATATTAACTCATTTTCATAAGTTGTTATTATTACATGCAGAGGGAAAAGCCATAGAAGACCAAAAGGTCTCTAAGATCCCATAGTTCCTGTGGGTTCTTGAGGATAAATTGCACCCTTGGGTTAAAGAATATGAAAGGTTCCATAGGTCCAGAGGGTTAGGATGGTCTCCTGATCACTTTGTGTCCTATGAGGGCCCTCAATGTAGTGTGAATATTTAAGTTTCCTTATTATATTGTTTGGACTAAAGCTTCAATCAAATTAGCTACTTAGAAATTTGACACAATGTTAGTCACTTAGTTGGTAAGGTTAGATAGGAGGCAGCGATGCTGGTCTACAAATTGGACAGTTCTCTAAGAGATTTTGGCGGCAACTTCTTCCCTCAAAGGTAAGATATATTCATATATCAAACTGATAGAATTATTGTTGTAAAGGTTTAATCATTACCTTTTCTAAAAAAGTTGCCTCAAAATAATCACTTACAAAAATGGATGCAGAAATAAAAAAATAAGACATGGGAATGAAATCTCTGAGAAATAGTTAGCAGCCACAAAGTTTCTCAATGGTAATTACCCAATATTTGAAGGAGCAAATGCAATTTAGCATGCTCAAACTGGCGTAGTACTACTCTTTCTTTGAATCTACAAGATGAAAGTGTTCACAAACAGTTTGGTATATGTATTTATAATTTGTAGGAAAATTAGATCCATTTATAAAATGCGCACAATCCACAAGAAGAGCAATTTGAAGAGAGATGTTAATTATTTTTGAACACACCAGAAATTAATTCAATAACAGATATGATCAGGAGTAGAAATGATAACATCTAAGTTGGTGCAAAAGTCAACATTCCTTGGGGTAGCTGGGTCTGTATCCTGTTAGTTGTTAAATTGTAACCAATTAGTTATACCAGTTTTCTTATTATAGATTAGTCAATCTACTGTAATTATTATCTAATGTTAATTATGATTATACCAGGAACCTCAAAGGAGCTTTAAATAAAGCTCAAAAGTTTGTTATGATGTAGCAGAATGATATATGTATTCCTTTTAAGGTGCTGAAGCTAAGCAGACAAACTTCAACATTTAAGTAAGTCTCATGTCTATGTCAAGTCTAGAGCCAAGGATAGTTATTAGTTCTTCACAGATAAAGATATACTGATAAATTTGACAAGAGACCCTATTGACAAAAAAATATACATTATGCTTAAGAACACCTAAATGACAATATAAAAGTAGGTTAGAAGAAATACAAAGAGAAATAAAATTGAGAATATTTATAAGCTTAGTGGATCCTCTAGTCATGCACTATACTTGATACTTCTTCATAAAGATCTATCATTGTACTAGATATGCCTTTTGATTGGAATGTTTCATAATTATTGACTATCATTACACTGTTGTTGAGTAGTTGTTTGGTGATAGTACTTCATATCACAACCAAATAATCCAAAAGATCCAACTGCATTATTGTAAGAAATTAAGTGGCCAAAAATTCCATCCTAGTTGATTTATATAAAATACCGTCCTGAATAGGGTCTAACTAAATATTCATTTAGCATTGATAAGGTAAATAAATTTTATTATGAATCCTATAAAATTTTACAAGAAAAGAAATTTTAAGATTTTTTGATGCAAGTAATAATTGTCCAGACTCATTTATGCCTGTTTAAAAATTAGCTGATTAAACTATCAACCCATTAATTACATCAACAAAGTAAGTATCTAGTAGTAGTGAGTGACGCATTAGTGTTACATAGATTTAGAAAATCTCATCATAAATTTTGTTTTCAGTTATTTATCAAAAGGGTTAAGTTTTATGAGATGTGGTATTATAACACAAATTATTATAAAACTAAGTACTGTAATGTCACTTTTTTGACAAAAGAGGTTAAAATTGTAACTGCTGATTTTTTTCTGAAAACTACTCTCAATCTTTTGTATTTTAAATAAAAGTGTTACATATAATTAAGACATATATTTTCACACTTCAATGCATGAACATCATATGATAATTGTAATAATTTAAGTCAAATGCATAACAGAATAATAATTTCTCAAATTTAGGAAGGTATCTAGCCAATAAATTTCAAAAAACCTAATAATCTTAACAATAATTTGATAGTCGTGGATGAAAGCAAACTATCCTCATTCAATGTCTGCAATGGCTATTATAATATTTATGGTGGCCAAGGACCTTTTATAGCCCTCAGCCGCAAACTTTTTATAAAAAGTAATGGTGAATATCAAGCACCTTTTTTAATTAAGGGGAGTGAAGTATATTGGTACCCGCCAATGATGGTGGAACTCCAGCTAATACCGCCAATGATAGTCAAATGAATAATACTCAGCTTAAAGAAGGTTTCCACACCCAAACATTGATGACCAACCCAAGTATTACCATACTAGGTGAATGTGGAAAAGCGGCTGGTGCACATCTTCAAAGTGGAAAGTTTTGTGATGGTAAATGTTTTGTGTTATGTGACAGGAAGCTAATCTGAGCCAAGGTAATTAAAAGAAAATAGTTGAAAGAAGGTAAGAAAAATGTAGGCATTGTTGCCTACCAATATGTATGAAAGATATTATATAAATAATCAAGTTCTACCAGATAAATTATCCTAAACCAGTTTCCTATAAAGATGAAAAATGTAATTATATAGGTGATAGATGACAAAGTAATGTCCGCCTTCAAATGTGACAAATAGCAAATTAATGCCCTCGTTTTACCCCACACAGACAATATATTTGTAATCATTGGCATTCTTTTCAAAAAAAGCATTTAAATTAATTATTTGTCTGACAAGGAAATTGTCCAGGTATATATAAAAGTCACAATTAATATGTGTGGCAATATTTCCTCTTCAATTAAATTGCTACATTTTTTTGCAATGATCCATGGTAATGTCCATCCCTGGTTGGCTAACCTTAATTAAAACTATTGTTAATGGTTGACAAAAAGCACTTCAATTACTTTGTAATCAATGACCATTAGCTTTTATAATAATCAGTTTATATTCCTTTGCAATGTCCAAAAGCTGCAGTAATTGTGCCTGCAAGATTTGGTCGCATTAAAAAGTTATTGGCAATAGGCCCAATTTTTTGGAAGTCTAAATTAACAGAATAGCTCTTATTTATCAATGGATTAAAAAGAAGCAAGGTTGGACTTACCATTTGGAAGTCAAAGACATTGACATAGCCATAATTGCTTATTCAAATTAAATGGTCAAAAAAAGCTTTTCTTTCCCGTAACAATCACTTTAGTTACTATGATTCAATTTGAACAGCAAATTTGGATAATCACACACAGGAAAGATGGACGACTTTAATAACAAAAATAATACAACATGGGTGAGCGTCGCGGCAAGCGGTGCGTTTAATGGTGCAACTAAGGGCAAGAAACGCCCTGGAGGGGGACCAGGAACCCAATCTGCAAAGAAATTGCAAACTCAGACACCATCTGGGTTTATGGTATTTACTGTAAAGCATGCGCAATACATGTACATTCAATTCAAGCAACCTTTGTCAAAGGTGGAACACGGGATCAGACTCTTCCTTGGGGATGAGTCACCAACCCTGTGGGAGAAAACATGTGAGGCACAGCCCTCACTTTTCCCTCACGCGGTGTACGTAGCCACTAACAACATGGGATGTGGCAGGATTGATATTGGTTTTGAAACAGCCGATGAAGCTGATGCTGCAGCAAAAATCTGCATGGAAATTGCCCTCCCTGAGGTCAAAAAATTGTGCGCACCGCACACACCAGATGGAACAAAGCAAAAACTTTGTTCATATCCTTTGACTCGCTCTCCCACCAACCTTCCTCATAAAGGTAATCGAGGAGGAGCTCTGCAAAGGTCTTGTGGCCTACGGAGAAATCCAACAACTTGAATTACAGCGATTTCGCTTAATGCCTGACCTGTGCATGGGCAAAGCTGTTGCTGTAATCAACCCCTTCCCAGAAGTGGAAGAGGATTTATCCAGAATTCACCGCACAGCAGAATTTCACTTTGCAGATGGGGGCCAGTTGGCTGCATTCTGAGTTACACTGGAACGCGCACCACCCATTTGCAACCACTGTGGCTCACTGGGCCACAAGGAACATGCATGCCCTGTAAAAGAGGGCTTAATGGAAAATGATTTTTGTGAAGAAGCTATGGACGAAGATAATGAAAACTTCGCCAAAATGACTGATGGCCACCACCCATTACGCTGGGGTGAAGATGGACTATACTCCATCATGGACCCAGTTACACGCAAACAATGTAAAGCGGCACAAAAAGCCTGCAAGTGAACAGCGGCTAAGCAGTGGCACACGTGGAGTCCACCATTAATCCCGGGCAAATTTGGGAGGATATTTCAGATATTCACTGAACCAACCAATCAGAACAATATGCCCATGTCAAAAATTTTCACAGTGACCTGACTGAGTCACAAAGCGACATCAGTCATGCACATACTGAGGAACAATGCAACCGCAATTTGAGCGAAAATGTGGTGCACAATTCATTAAAGTTGAACCTCAAAGATACAGAATCCAATCAACAGTCTGCATCAAATCAACGTGAAACCTATGCAGGAAAGGTTAATGCAAATGCAAAAAACTGCAATTCCCTTGAATCATTGGGTCAGATCAAGGGAACCAACAATGGCAGTGAAAGAGTTGGAGTACAGACGCGGAGCATGGCAAAATGAGCCACAGTGGGATAGGACCAGAGGGTCCTCCCAACCGCTCCTGAGGCGCCATGGGCACCTCAGTGTCAATAGGGACGTTAAATATCGCGGGAGCCAGGGCTCATACGTCCCAAGCCAAAAAGCTGACATTCCTGCAAAAACCCCTTGTCGACATCTTGGCCATCCAAGAAACCCACTGCCTACAAGGGGAAAAAGAATCCTGGTCAACCAGGGTCACACCATCACAATCAGTATGGACGTCTCACTGTGGGGTGATAGTCCAAAACAACAAAAAATTTAAAATTACAAATTCATCATCACACTTGCACGGTCAAGTCTGAAAGCAACAATCACATGCCAAGATGAAGTAATTTCGTTAGCATGTATCTACGCACCATGCACTGCAACCAAGAGAAAAAAAATTTTGAAAAAATTTCTACCCTCACCCTCCCACCAGATATCATCATGTTAGGCGATTTCAACTGCTGGGATAACCCCAATACAGATCGATGGCCTAATCCCAGGGGATACCCACCTGGACACATTGAATATCGCACAATGAAGGCATCTATTGGCTTACAGGATGCTCTTCCTCCCAATTCACCAATCCTTCCCCATATGACAAGACCCAACATACGTGAGGGACTGCTCATATCAATGAGTCGTATTGACCACATCCTCATCCCACAATCCCACCACTCAAGAATCTCTAAATTTACAACAAAAGATCAATTTTTCTGATCACCAATTAGTTACGGTGCAGTTAGTGCCAACCCAATTCCACATACAGGTGTCGCCTTAGAGAAAGCTTCACCCAGAAAATATAAGATTGCCTGAGATATCTGACTGGGTTGAAAACAAGGCTACAAACCCAGAATTCACAGCCCCATTAACTTTGAATCCCATCGGAACATGGGAAAATTTCAAAAAGATTTAATCAACAAAACCTGACATATTGCATCACGCAAGTACACCGCGGACACAGCCACAATCAAGCGTACCTTGGCAGAACTAGACCACATGGAAATAAATACTCTGAGATCTGGCTATAGCCCTGATTGGGGATGCAAATGGGCAGAAATTTCAGCCCAACTTAACAATCTCATCTTTGAATACCAACACAGAATCAAAGTATTGAACAAAGGTAAGTTCATAATGGAAGGCGAAACCTGTTCAACATACTTTTTCCGCCAATTCCACTCCCATGGAAACCAGCCCACATGCACGCAGGTCTGCAAGACCAACGGCACTGTGGTAACTGACCATGAGGAGGTCAAGGTGGAAGTACACTGCTATTACACTGAATTATATCACGATATGCCAACAGATCCTTAAAATTAAAGAATTCATTCAAACTGCCAAGATACAAAGTACACCACTAAATTACAATATACTATCCCTTATCACACGGGAGGAGCTTTGGGAAACAATTCGCGGTGCACCACGTAGGAAATGCCCAGGGCCTGATGGGATACCCTACAAATTTTACAAAAATTATTTTCAACAAATCGCCCCCCTCCTATTGGCGTCAATGAACCAGAGTTTGTTGGAAAAACGCCTATTACCAGAAGGCCATGAATCCTACGTTATAACCTTGTATAAAAGGGTGACAAGTTGGACCTGGCCAACTGGCGCCCAATTGCACTCTCCAACACTGACACAAAAATTCTAACAAAAATTCTAGCAGCTAGATTAGGCGCAATTGCATCTGACGTCCTATCACCCAACCAGTTTGGGTTTATACCAGGACGTCCAATATGGAACAACATTCACCCTGTTGCAAATATTTGCCAATCCAAAGCAACTGGTGCCCTGGTCTCCTTGGATCAGGAAAAGGCGTATGACCGTGTTAGCTGGCCATACCTAAAAGAATGTCTACATGCCTTCAAACTCCCACCAAGATTCATAAGATGAGCGATGCTCCTAACAGAATCTGCAACCATGGCTGTATGCGGCCCTGGAATCCTATCAAACAAGATTAAACCACACAGAGGGCTCAAACAAGGGGATCCCCTCAGCCCACTGCTATACAATTTCAGCTTTAACCCACTCCTCCGAGTAACTGACTCACGTCTCATGGGGATAACTGCACAAGGACAACCAACAGTCAAGATACTGGCCTTTGCAGATGACTGCGTAGCAAGTATAGCAAACAATGAAGATGCCCAACAGCTGGAACACACTCTAGAGGAATACTCTAAGGTGAGCAATGCATCGCTCAAAAAAAGGAAGACAGAAATCATCCTCTTAGGCAAATACACAAACAATTGGGCCACAACATCAGAACCTCACACCAACACTCGAAGAAAAAACCCAATTATATTACCCTTTGCAACACCTCCCACCACCACACTTGTCCGACACCTTGGAATCTGGCTAGAATCAGGGGGATATGCTAATGAGACAATGGAAAGTAACCTGTTACAACGGGTATCCAAACGCGTCGCCTCCCTCAAGAGAAGAACCCCAGGACTAACAGGACGAGTTACAGTTGCTAACTCGCTCATCCTCCCCATACTGTGGTACCAGGCCCATGCGATAGCCTTCTCACCTACCTTTATAACCTCAATTCGCGCGCTTATCCAGGGCTGGCTGTGGCCTGGCTCTCACCCTCCTATATGGATGGAAACACTATTTGGCCCACGCTCAAGCGGAGGCATGGGACTAATAGATTTTGAGAGCCATGCCAATCACATCCTAGGTACCTGGATAAAGGAAATCCTTTCTCCAGACCTCCCGCAACAACATTGGTCCAGAGCAGCAAGGACTAACTTTGCACAGGCGCTCAAATTAACCAACCCACATAGTCCACTCAGACTACTTTCATACCTTGCCAAGCACCCTACTGAAACGGGTCCACATGGAACCTCCCCTCATTTCAAACATATCCTCCAAACTATCTGCCAAATGGGATGGACCATAGAGAACACAGGTACTATACAGGGAAGGGGATGACCCAGCCCCCAATTCAAATTAAGAAACCCAGAAAACCACCCCAGAGGGATATGCTCGCAACAACCCCAAGCATAGCTAGGATAGAATACCTAGATATGCTGGACATTTCCTATGATTTAACCACACAGAAAGCAATGTGGAAAATGACACACCACCTACTCCTAAAATCAAGGATAAGAGCAAACGCCTGGCGCTGTTTGAGAAGGACCTATAGGATGGTGGACCGCTCCAACTCCCTCCACAAAAGATGTGCAGTATGTGGAGGGGAGGGATCCCTACATCACCGCTTAGAAACATGCCCCCAACTAAAGCTATATGGCAGGAAGTCGCACGCCTGCTCAAGATTCAAAACAAACAGGAATTCTCGATATCAAAGAGTATCTTCGCGCTCCATATTGAGTCACCAATCCCATCTACACTCCGCTCCCTAATAATACCCATTGCAATGTGGACAATACACACGATTGCATTAGATGCATTCAAGGGCATGGTCCCAACCATTCATGGTATTATTAACAGATTCCATGTCCACTTACTAGAGCACTTCCAAGCCTGGCTCTATGGATATATGAGACCAAGACAAAAAGCGCTCATAGAATTATGGTTCCCACTCTGGTTCCTCCACACAGACCCTTTCCTTCACACCTGCTCCATAGCAGGGGAAACCCCCTCAGAGTAATACACCAACCCCCCATACCTGGCAGTCCCGCTGGCAACAGGGGGTAACTTGAGTACCCTGGGGTGCCCAATTTTTAAATTTTTTAGTTATTCTCTTAGTTTCACATATATCTGGTAATGTCTGTCCCCTGGTCAGCTTACCTCGGTTAAATAATAAATTTAAATGGTCAAGTTAGAGGTTCTCAACTTATCTCCAAAAAGTATGGCAAACAGGCCTGTAGATTCTGGTCACATTTTAAAGTAATTGGGATACTCCCAGAAATTTTAGTAATCCGAATAAAATTTTTATATCAATTAAGTTAATTGCCAACTGGATTAACTAACTACTATCACACTTTTGAAGAAAAATTTGGCTAATATTAAAATACAACAGTTAACATATGGTTTCACTAAAAAATGATGATGAGAGTCTAGAAACCTCAAAACAGATTCACTAACTGATCCTTAAAGAAGATGTTCAAAAAAGGGTAACACACAATTAAAATTGAGAAAATCTTTACCTGACTGGGATGTGGGATTAGACCTGGAAAAGCACCAACTCATGGTTGATATAAATTTATAGTAAGATGGAGCTCCCACATCATGAGTTTAAGTAAACAGACTCTAAAAATAAAGTGGACATAAAGAAGCGACTAAACAGAAGTTATGTAATCTTCAAATTATTGTCTATAATGCCATCATCTTAAATAAAATATCTTGGATTATATTTGTGGTAAAAAAGTTTTAATTTTAATTCAATATTATTCTTTACCACAGAATTTTTACATTTGTCCTTAGACTCAACTATCTGTTAGTATAAGTAATACAATCTCCAAATAATCATTCTAGTATCAGATAGAGCAGCATCACTATTAACAGTCTTAAGATTTTCTTAAGTAGTCACTCAAAAGGAGCATACCTTTTCAAGAAGCCCTTCACAAGAATGAGGTTGATCAAGACTCCATTGTGTCTTTTATAGGAGGCCAACGTAGAAGTTTATCTCTGAGGTGGTAACAGAGTGCCCAGAACATACCACCAGTAGGACAAAGAATAGTTTTAACCATATTTATATGCTGAAACGCCAAGAGAGCAAAAAACCTCTTACTAAGAATTATTTAACTTCTCATTAAAATAAACCCATATTTTGTTATCTGACTTATGTCATATACAAACTCCAATAAGTAACTCAGCTAATTTATCTATTAAATAAAGCGAGAAAAGGCCAAGGCGTTTAATTGGGTGCTCACTACAGGGGTGACACCATCAGACAAAACAATTTAAATGAGCGCAATCTTAATGAAATGAGTGACGTTGATATCATGGAATATTACCAAGGTTAAGAATTTTTATAAACTTAAATGATGGATAAGGGAGTCATCAAGTCAGGATTAGAACTTGGGAACAAGAAAATGTGGAGTTGTTAACACAACTTAATCAAGTCAAGAAGACATTAAGAAGGGATCATGTTGCCACACGCCAATAGTTGGTGAACATCACCTGAGAAGATTGAAGTATTCTTTAAGAAATTTGTAGATTGACTTCTTATCATCAAAAATGATAATGAATTGAACATACTTACCCTTGAATAAATAGAAAAGATTTTGGACATTTCTGGCTTTATATTTTATACTATTGTCAAGAACATAAAAGAGCTTAATTTCAATGTAAGTTAGACTGTGCTGGAGTTAAGACATTAAGAGAAGCAACACTATTTGAGAAATAAAACTTGACTACTCAAATGTCAACTTCACCTAAACATCTGTGCGCTCTGAATCAGTTGAATAGTAACCTAACTCTAAACTTACTAAACATGATGATCACTCCTGGTGAGGAAAAAAGGCGGGATCCTTGCATATGTATAAGAATAGTATGTATGGCGCAAGTGATTACTAGAAAACTTGCCACGTCCAAGGTTGCATGTGTTGTGAGGCTCAGAGAAATACTAGTGCATGGTTATTAGTATTTGAACAATGACCAAAGTTAAAGATATACTCTTTTTTGAATTTTTCAGCAACAAGATGTCCCAGATATGAAAAAGATTACTTCTTGATGATGAAAATTTGGAAGAATGTAACAGTCACCAAATAAGCAGATTGTTCTTTTACTTAAAAAGAAACAGTTATATATTGGAGAATGGATCTGCATACAGTAAAAATGGTGTACTAAGTTCATTGAAGATGCATTTAGATTCTTTAGATGAACATGAACTCTCACTCAAAACTAAGTTATCACTGAAGACAATAAATGAAGCACTACTTGATATTAAAGGAGCAATAAGATGGAAATAAAGAAGCCGTTCTTCTAACTCAATGATGTAGCGAGGCTGTGTATGCCACTTAAGACAATAGTGAAAAGCCAAGAGGAATTAATATTAAGCCAGTCAAACGCCAACCTTGGTTAGAACACAAGTGTAACAAATGTCATAAATCAATACATTATGGCGCTTACCTACTGAATTTTACTAAGAACAATAGTGCCTCAAATTAGAAAAATCCTAATGGTACATTAAGCTTATGAATCTGAGTTTAGAAGGAGACTATAATCTTGAAGATAAATATGTAGCTAGTGCTAGATAACACGTTCTAGGGGCACCTAGTATTTTGGATGTACCTTTAGGAGTATGAGTATATGGAATTGAACAACAAGGATTAGTTATAAACTACTTAGCTCAGAATATAACCTAATAGAAAAATCAGCACGTTTTAAGGAGGAGTACAGCCTTTCTTAACACCTTCAAAGATATAGACACCAGATGATAACACCGCCAGCTCAGCTATGCAGAATTCAGAAGGGCTAAAGTAGATTGAGAATTAAACTAGAAAATTTTATAACAAGTGGAATCTCATATAAAAAACCATAACCAAGGTCGAAGTTGTGATCAAAAGAGTTAAATTTTTAGATTACCTTGACACTGGCGCACAAGTCACCATCATGTTTTCAAACTTATGAAGAAGTTAAAGTTCATTATAGACATCAATTATAGTTTTAAAAGCAGAAAAACTGGGATAGATACACCTTGCACTTTAGGAGTGTACTACGCTTTGCCTTTACGGTTAAAACAAAATTCTAACAGCTCAAGCAGTGCTTCTAGACATCAATCACTATGACTTCCTAATATGAACTTACTTACTACTAGATTTTGATTAAAATGAGATTTACCAACAGCATAATAAACATAATTAACTATTAATTTCCTTTTTTGTTCAAAAAAGATGCCAAGCTATGTAAAAAACAATAATTTTAGGTAAAACGGACCAATTTATATATAACATAAACTACTCTATTAAGAAGAAGATTGTAAGCTACTACTAACTGTAGTTAAGGAAGAAAATTTAACATATACATAAGTGAGATTTAGAGATAAAACCTGGTGAAAAGCTAATATGAACCTTTATTTGTTGTTAAGATACCCTCATGTACCATAATTGAAACCTTCAGCTGTGATGAGATCATAAAGCAGGAGAAGCGGTCCTTGCCTGGTTTCTTTGATAAAAGCTTCAGGGGTGATTTGACCATTATCTTGAGAAAAACCACTGATCAGTCGATTAAGTAGTAAAAGCAACAAGTTGTACCAAAGTAAGAGATTTAAGTTGTAACTCCATTGTTCAATACATGCCCTTGGAGGTCTGATGAACTTAAAATTGGCAATGTAACGTACAAGGAATATCAGTAGAGAGATATATATCTGGATGAGTTTAAGACCCCTATATTACAAGGGAAAAAATTTATGGCTGTTATAAGATAAAGCACATCATAACACGCCTTTGTTTAGATCTTAGATTGATAAAGTTGAACTAAAAGTTTAGTTCCCAACTACTGTTTCCATTGCGCCATATTGAGTTACAAATAATGAAAAGTTTCTAGGCTTGCCACAGCATGAGACGGTGGTGCGCCACCTCTTGGTATTTTTCAGCTGTTGCCAAAGTGTGCCTGGCTGTCTTCACTGTACTCAAACTCTGTTACGAATAGTTCTATAATTATGGGTATAGAGAATCCCAAAAGGAGATCTGGGAACCTAAACAAAGAAGGAGCCAAAAGCTCCTTGAGATTTCTTAGTGATCTCTTATTTATTTAACTGAGGCAAGCCAACCAGGGGATGGATAATACTGAGCACAAAGGAGATAATCTTATACTAAAGTAAAAATTTGAACAAACAGGAAAATATGAACGTATCACTCAAATTGGATAAAAAACCAAAATGTCCCAACCAGGTCAAAGGTGGTAAACCGCTATGCGTTCATGGTGGGGGGTGAGTGGGAATTGGGAGGCTCATTCTCCTCCTATGTGTCAGAAAGTGTATGGCAAAAAGCCGAGAGCATGGGCGTGGGTACATCATCAAATTTGGGGGTTGAGGTAGCATAGTGGGGCTTGCAGCTCGATTTTTGCTATGAGGAAGGTAATGATACATTTAAAGAGAGCTTTCTCAGCCTTGAGGCGAACTTTGGGAAGGGTGGTGAAGGTGGCAAGGTTGTTGCTAGTAAAGCAGGTCTTGGGGCTAAATTTTGTGATCATTGCAGCTTTTTATATTGCTTTGTTGGCAATTTGATGGTATAGAGAAATTCTTTTTTATGTACTTGTTGCATGGGTGGGAAGGACAGGGATGGGTAGCCCCCTGGACAAGACTGCAACTGATTTTGCTACAGCCTCTTGGAGGAGGTGACAATCAGGGGAGGCAACAGCCTCTTTGGTGAGTTGATGGTCACTTCAGAAACTCATCAGCATCAAGGCATAGAGTATAGTGCTGAGTTGGAAATTGAGCTGCATATTCTGCGTTTAGATACATCTTGAGGCCTGAAGCCTCAACTGAGTTGGGGACAGGACTTCCTGAATCAAAAACTTCCTCCAAGTAATTCCAGCAATTTTGGATAAAAATGATAGGTTGATCAGCATATGGCTGGTCTGGGTTGAGTGGCTGGGTGGGTTAATTTGAATTTACTGCGGTTTACGCTGGCTCTGATTGGTTGGAGTGGGAGTGGGAGGTTGACATGTAGGTTCCTTATTGGCTGAATGAGTGCCAGTTGCAGCTGCAGCCTTGGGGGGAGAGGGAGGAAGGATTGTGCCCCCAAAAAAGATTTGGGATTGACAATGGGAGCATCATTGGAGGAGCAGGCATGTGGGCTCCAGCTCAGGCTATGGAGGGGCAGCACCACTTTGAGTGGTCCAGGTCAAAACAAATGGGGAAGATCATGCACCCTTTACTTACTCTGGCCTAAAAAGGATGGTTGGAGGCAAAGGGACAATGGTACAAGCGGAAATTGAAATGGCAATTTTGGTTGAGATTGGACTTATAGTTGAAAAGGCGTGAGGGCCCACATGTCAGTTGGATCCATTGGGAACCACAAATTGTAGAATGGGGTTGGCGCCATATTCCAACAATCCAACTATTAGTTTATTATACAAAGTATCAGGGGGAGGTGGGTGAGGAGGCCTGAAAATTGAACCACAAGAGTGATGTCATCAGGCAACAGGGTGTGAGAGGTTGGTATAGGGGTTTCCTGAAACACCAGAGTAATATTGGCTGAAATTGCAGCATCAGCTTCACAGGTGAAGCTGAGGTCAATGTACCCTTGTAGGGGCAGAAGTCAATGAAGCCTGCAGGTTGCATAAGCACCTAGACTAAATCTATCACTTGTTTGTCTTTTTAGGGTTAAAATTTGTCACATTCACCCTGGAGGCCAAATCACATCTTGCTTTGGAGGAGCACAATATGGCTATGAGGCACCGCTTGGGAACTTGAAAGGTGGAGGGCAAGATCCTTGAGGAAACATATTAACCTGAGGCATTGGGGGGCTGGTCAATCTAGTTTGAAAGCATTTTCCCGCTGGGTGGAAGATGCTAGGGGTTTTGCCACTGTTCCATTTTGTAGCAGCAGGAGAAAGGGCTGAGGACATCAGGGTTTTGCTTTGTGTCAGTTTTTTGAATTTTTCAGTTCTGCTTAAATTTTTAGATTTTCTCAAAAGTGGTATTAAGTGAAAAAAATCTTAGTGGTCTCCTAGAAGTGATAGTAAGAAATGGTAGTGGCCCTCCAGCTGAAAGATCCCTACATTATAACCCCTATATTGTGATGAAATACCCAAATTTAGTTAAACACAAAAAATGACAAAATTCAAGGGTGGTTACATGAGCTGAATTCAACAATAAGAGATAAACTGTTTAGCAGAGATTTTAAGTTAGATCAGATTTTAATACATTATCCACACATCCAATTTCTCGCTTTAGTTTTATTAAATTCTAAATTTTTAACCCTAATTTTTAGGTACATTTCTATAACTAAGGATCAAGATTTCACATAGTACACTATTTTACCATTTCAAATTATGTAATAATTAAATCCATTCCAGAATGTCAGAGCCTACTAGATGGTTCTAAAACATGTTCTTGAGCTCCCTTTCTAGTTTAAAAACAATTGAATCTGATCCCTTTGCAGTTTCTGCCACATCTACAACATCACCAAAAGCTCATTAGTTTTGAGAAAGTTCTACAAACATTGTGAAATTATTAGTGGCTTATTACCCTCCTCTTATGACCCTTACTACTTATGATTTTTTGTAAAGCTATATTGGAAACATATCAATGATCATCTTGGACGTTGCTACTTTTTAACTTTTCTTTACTTTGGTATTTACCATATTTGTGCCTTGAGACTTACCGGCAAAGACCTCATGCTGCCCACTTTCTGTGACACTATAATTAAAAAGGTTTGACCTGATGTTGAACTTCATATTCAGTTGTTTTGAAAGAGTTGAAAAGATGTTGTTGGCCCTACCTTGGAATGATTAATTACTTCATTTAGGTTTGTTGTCAACTTATTTGTCAGTGGGTGCCCTAATTATTCTGTTTATCTTTGACAGCATCATATGGCTCTTGTCACTCAGGAAGTTTGACTATCGTGCAAGCTCTGTAGCCCACCTTCCCTCTACCTCCTCAATCTTGGAACTACCCCTTAGCAAGAAATGCATCACTCCCTTGTATCTTTGAGGGCATCACATGAAAATGGTACAGAAGACACACCAGATCACCTTCTTATTCATCTCCTCATGGTATCCTTACTAGAAAAAGCCTAACAATGGCTTCTCCAAGTGGTGGTAACCAAACCAGCCTTACTGCAGTCAACTATTTCACTGGATGCTTTTGTATGGCCCATGAGTGTCCACCTCTTATACATAAGGATTGAAGTTCATCTATCTCTTTGTCTCATGTGCATACTCCCCTTGAACGCTACCTTAAATTTTTCCAGGAGCAAGCATCCAGGATAGACTCTCTTAAGGCCCTTCAAATAGCCCTGCTACGGGAATCCTTGGATATCACTGGGTCCTCACTGTCAATATAGATCCTCCTGGAATTTCTCCACCACTCTTACATTCCTCTTTTCTTTTATTTAAACAAACAGAACTTCTTTAAATCCCCAACCTCCTGGAGAACTTCAAGTTGTCAGAAAGGAGTGTACCATCTCCTATTAGAAATCCCATACATTGAGATTTTTGACCACCCAATTGATTAGTTGTCCACTTCTAATACTCTCACTGCACTTAACCTCGTCATCCTTAGTATGACTAAAGATCTGGACACAGAGTTGATCCAGCTGGATGTAAGGGATATGTCTTCTGAACTAGATGTGGGCTCAACTATGAAGACTCTTCATCGCTGTGCTCCTTGGAATACCTATCACTTTTGCTGTTGAAAGTAGAGGGGGTTATAATTCCCGCACCATACCCAGATTATTCATGACTTTATAGCTTGAATGACACACTTGTTAACATGGGCTCTTCCATAGTAGCAGGTTCAGGTGCTGCCATCAAGCCAATGTACTTGTTCATAATTTGACCTCATGATCCACAGCTGATCGCTCCTATTGAATAAAGAGTTAACATGCTAGAAGAACGCCGTAATATGACACTTTCATCAACAAGACCTGAGAACAGATTAAACATCCTTTTGTGTGTACCTAAGAAAGATGCATCATCACTTCTCGCCACTGTCCGCGCTGCTAAATATGCATCCCCCTCAAAAGCTACAATCAGTTCAGAGACCAGGTTTTGTATGTACAACACCATGAGGATTTTCCGACTCCCTGACCCCTTAGCAATGTAGCATGGCTTCTGGTCTCATCACTCTCTCTTATGCGATTATTAAACCTTCTTCCAGATACTTATTGTTCTTGGCTAAATTTGTTTCTGACCTTAAAAACTAGGAAGCCATAGTGTTGGTAGACACTGGGACATCAAAAATGTTTTATCAATTTGGAGCTTCAGAGTCTCTGGACTTACTTATTTCTCCAGTCTCCCTGTAAGATAAGGCTCTTTACAGTACATTTCTTCATATGAAATTTTGACACCGATTTCTTTTTCTGGAGGTAATGGTGTGTTAACTTAACAATTAATAGCAGTTAAAAGACTAATTTATCGCGTGATTTTGGAAGTTGAGTGATGGTGAGAACTCAGCTTCAAGGTCCAGTTGATAAATAAGGTTGCACTAGCTAGAGTCAATGTCAATACCACTATTACAATATCTCTAATTGACAAAGCCTAAGACCTTCTACGTCAAAATGGTGCCTGGCGCCCTCTCTGAATATTGAACTTTTGAAAACTGTTACCCTCACAAAAATGGAGTTACAAGAATGTATCAAGTCTTACGCCAATCTTTTGATGCCTATAAGGCCCCCAGGATTACCATCTCATGCTTAGTTTTTTGAGTTTAAGTTGAATGGGGACATAGTGAAGATCTCTTTATACATCTAGCCCTTAGCTTAAAAGAAGAATCTTCCTTGGAAGAATTGGTGTTAGATATGTTGAAAAAGGGCTATATATTGAAATATCTTCCCAAGTATGCCCCACTCTCTTTGTTGAAAACGCGGATGGCATGTTCAGGCCTCATGTATATTATGGAAACTTTACCAATGTGACAGTCCCCGATATACCCCCACTGCCCTCTGAACAACAGACAGCCATCTATGTTAAAAAGGATCTAGTTTTCAGCAAACTTGAATGACTGAGTGCTTTTAATAGATTTTTATAAAAGAAGACATAAGTGGTCGACAGCTTTCACAACAGGATGGGCATCTACTAGTTCCGCGTCATGCCATCTGGTTTATAAAATGGCCACGCTTGTTTTCAAAGAAAAATTAGTTTTGTACTAGGTTATATTGGGAGTATGTGCCATAGAGTACTTGAATAATATCTGGGTCTCCTCGCTAGACTGCGCCTCCCATGCACAGCACCTCTCACAATAATGGATCATCTCTTAAGGGCAATTCTGACAATTAAGGATATCAAATGCAAGTTTTTAAAGTTTGAAGTCACCCTACTTACAACATAATCTTACAAAGGGTCATATGCTTGCCTTATCGAAGAGGCCGCCATTTATGTCTGGGCCATGGATACTTCCCTATCAGAAATTTTGTTCCTTGAAACATGCAGTGCCCTCAATAAATTTACACCGCAGTTGTCTGTGGTGGCCGCATCCCTCTATGCCTCCTCTATAAAGAAAGCTCTTTCCTTGACTGCTGAATGCAATGATGATTTCAATGCTGTCAAGTAAACCTCTTATTAAGCCTTGACCTAGTGTAGCTGACCCAAGCCATCCATTTATTGTTGCTACAGATGTCTCAAACTTTAGTGTTGTTGCACCTCTTACAAACTGGTGATGAGGGAATAGAGCGACCTGAAGCTTAATTCTCCAAGAAGATGTACTTAGCACAATTTAAATATGACATCTATTGTAAAAATCCTGGCAGTAGCTGAAGCCGAAATGTACTGGAAATATCACTTGCATGGAACCTAATGGCCTTTCACTGCTTGGACGGACCTTATAGCATTATCTACTATCATGTCCCTTAAAAGCTAACCCCAGGACAATCCCGTTGGCTAAAAAGTTTCTTGCAACTTGTTGACTTCAATTTTAACTCTGTGAACAGCAGCAACAGCATTCTTCCAGATGCACTTTATCATAATCCTGGATTTGTACCGGCCCATCCCTTGTGGAAGCACGCAACATCCAATTTTTGATCATACCTGAACTATTTGTTGAAAGTTTCCACTACCAAGTGCCCGACATCCTTACCTTGGTCTCATCATTGGAAGAGGAAGACATCATCTATAATGAGGCTCTCACAACCCCTCTCAATTGATTATGATAAGGTCAAAGAGTCTTTTGCAATAAATGGATCTTCTTTTGACCAAGAATATCAGGTTTTAGATGGCGTCATCATGCATCAATGGTAGTGGTAGGTACCCCTTGTCCACTTAGGTAATAAGTGATTAAGTAGAGTTATGACCAACAATCTTCCAGTCACCCAGAAAAGGTCAAAACTACAGAGCTTATAAGAAGATCCTAAAGCTGGAAAGGCGAGACCTCTGATGTATCCAAGTACACTAAGTCCTGCTTAATTTGTAATTGTGTAAAGGCCAGTTTTCATAGGGTATGGATTCCTACTCCCCCTCAAGCAGCAGAAGGTCCCTGGACCTCTGTGTGAGTGGTTTTTATTGTGGAATTAAACCCTTTATGAGGTTATGATGCTATCATGGTGGTTGTTGACCATTTCACCATGAGTAATCATTTCATCCCTTGCCACACCTACATATCTTCTATTCAGACTGCTCTATTGTTTGTGGACTACATCTTCTGGATGCCCGGGATCTCTCAAGGAGATTGTATGTGATTGAGGACCCCAATTCCTGCTCAATAAAGGGTCATTACTAAGCTTGCTTCAAGTTCGCCCTTGTGCTCAACTTTATTGCACATTCAGTCAGTTAAATAAACAGAGGATGAACAAAAGTTTATACCAATTCCTCTGAAGTTAAAAAAACTTTGAAAAAATTAACTGGGCCTTACAAATGCCCTTAACTCAGATTTTTAACAATCTAAAGCACTATTTTAAGGGAACATCCACTTTTTATACAACTATGACTTTCATCACAGTTTAGCCTTAGTCCCCATCCTAGTACACAAGAGGGGCAGCAAAATGATAGGGTTAAAAGCTGAGTGAGATTCATCAAAAATGATTATCACTTAGTTAGCTATGTGATTATTTACAAGGAATATGTAGATCAAAAACATCAAAAAAACCTAAATACCAACAGGTGACTTAGTCATGGTCAATGCAAAGAACCTCAACATTAAGCAGCCCTGCCAAAAGCTTAGACCCGCGTTTTGGACCTTTCAATGTGATTTATATGGTTGGACCAGCCGCCTATCAGCTTAACTTACCGCCTACTATTAAAGTCTTCCAGACCCTGCATGAGTGCCTCCTAACCCCTACTTTTAGCCCAAGGCAGATGCTTTGTTCCATCATGGTAGATGGTGAACCTATAAATGAGATTGATGCCATTCTAGCCTCAAGTCTTTCCACTGTCATCTAAAATACTTGGTATCTTAAAAAGATATTCAAAGACTGAGAATATCTGGGTATTTTTCAGGGATTTGACCCTTTCTCCTGTGTTAGATGAAGAATTCCATCATATTTTTCTTGATGAGGACCAATGCCCTTACCCTCAACCCTTTACAGCAATGAAGATACTAAACTCTAACAATTACTATGCCCTATCTGAAATTCTTCAGGAGAAGTGATGCCCATCACATTGTGGAGAATGATGTCACAGATAGTACCATAATTCCGGGTATAAAGCATCCCAAAAGGAGGTCTGGGTACTAGCCAAATAAGGCACCAAAAGTTCCTTAAAACTTTTTTTGAATCTTAAAGGTTATTCAAGAAATAAATAGTGGCCCTTTCAGCTTAAATATGCTTTTAAAACCATAAATTGTGAAGAAATAACCAAATTTAGCTAAAGTAAAAAGTAACGAATTGCAAGGTCTGAGATATAGGCAAAATTAACGCAATGAGATTGAGCTGCTAAGCAAATATTTTAAGCTAGGATTCAATTTTTGACCTTAACCACCCATCATTTTTCGCCTTGATATTAGTAAATTTCAAAATTTATAACTTAAATTTTAAGTATCTTTCCATAAATAAGAATTAAGGTTTTTTATAAAACACTATTTTTATTATTTCAGTTTTTTTGATAATAAAAAATAGCAGATTTTCTGAGACTAACAGATATTTCTAAACCAAATACTAGAGCTCCCCTGCTAGTGTAGAAACAAGAGTATTTGATTCCTTTGCTGTTTCTGCCACCTTTGCAATATAACCAAAAACTTATAAGTTTTTATAGATTTCTTTAAACCTTTAAAATCTAATGATTTACTAATCTCCTCTTATGAACCTTATAACTTATAATTCTAGGTGTAAAGTTATAAGGAAACATAACAATGATCACCTTGGACCTTGCTTTTTACCTCTAATGCTTTGGTATCTACCTTCTTTGTGCTTTAAGACCTAATTTCAAAGACCTCCTACAGCACAGTTTCCATGACAAATACTACTGGTCGCTTTGCCACATGTTGAGACTTATCTGATCACCTCAGGAGCTCCCATGTGGTGCTTTGAAGCCCTCTGGTGCTCCCCAAGAGTAATCAGCGCTTTGACCTTCAGGTCAAGCGTGGGAACCTCTTCCACTATGCAAGTGTAGCTACAATTGAGATGGCTCAGATGGCGTTCAAGCTTGCTGAATTTATTGAAATTCACCTTTTCAAAGGGCACTTTTACTCTTTCTCCTCTTATGAAGCCCAAGCTATGGATGTGGTGACAATGTTGATAGTTTATAAAATATACCATGTACAAATTGCACTTAACTGGTGTTAGAAGCTATTCTGGTGGTTCAGTCGCTGGCTTTCAAACCATCTTGCACCATGAAGATCACTTATGAGCTGATGGAGGGTTTGGCCAGTTATAGCGCCAACAACATCCTTACTTGCTGTTCCCAATGGGTTCAGATGCCTCTCAATGCCTTGTGACTTTGCAACAATACCCCTTCCACCAGGATACTCACTTAATTAATCCCCTCATACCATGTTACATTATGCACAACCATCCATCTTGAGCGCATGTGTAGAATGGCTGCATTATCTGCCTCATGTTTATGTTTAGAACATTTAAAGCAGAATTGCCCTTCCCTTGCCACCATAATTGCCTACAACCCTCTTCCCTTCGGTGTAAGCCCCACTACTGCACCATAAGAATGTTTATAGTTTTCAAATCTCCCTTTCCTTCACTCATAAAGCTGTGGGCAAAGCTCCCACGCGCCATCAAAAATACTTAACCTTCTCAAACAATTTTAAAACAAAGCAGCTCAGTCTCTAGTCAACTGCTTTAATCAATTGTTTCAGGGAAAACCTTTCCTACCCTCATCCAATCTTCTTCCATTACTGGCCCTGTTTGTTCGTTTCTAATTCATTTGAATATCTTAATGAATGGATAAAATCAAGCAACCTTACTCTCTATCAATCCATGTTTTGTTTGTACTGAGTTTTCAATCTGCAACAGATACCACTCCTCAGCAAAGCTTCTGCCCTTGAAAGAGCTTCCCTGAATACAAATCCAAAAATCGTCTCTCTGTCAAAATGTCCATGCATTATACCAACACCCTCCTGCGCCATGCACTTCATATGGCTAGGGAACCACTCATTGAATGAATTTCCCGTCCCAAACACCTGACTGACTTTGCCACGTTTTTAAAAAAAAGGCCCAGATTATCTTTGGATTAGAACAAGAAACAATTTGACTGTCCATCTGGGGTAAAACCTTTCAGAAATGAATGCATTGCCTCAAATGAGACTTGGCCCTTAAAAGGGATCAGGATTGAAGATGAAATTCAGAAATTGACATGGGATGTTATTACATCTTGATATCTGAGGCTATATTAGGATGCCATAGCACAATATAAGGGTTTCAATATTGAAGCTGCACAAAGGAAATGGGTGCAGTTTGATTCCCATACTGAATGTGAAGTGAAGATCCTAAACAAAGAAGACTCAAGAACCTTATCCTCCTCAGAACTCCTAGCCTCCCTATTAAATATTGAAAGATTTAACAATTAATAATTGAATTCTTTTCTTAGAAAATTTATAATTAATTTACTTCTTTCCATAGGTACAATAATTAGCATTTTAACCCTGTATAGTGCTTATAAACCAGACCCTGAAGAAGCAAATGTGCCACGCCATTGCCTCTCTAAAATCATTCTAATCAGCCAAGCCAACCTGAAGACAGCTTACAACTTCTGTTTCTATTGCCTGGACACCCACAAATTTTGATACTTGGCTTATCCTTGGTAAACCCCAAAGACTTGGTGCTCACTACAGGGGCGCCCCTAAGATGTAACTGGCGAAAACTTTAATCACAAAACTTGGAAGATAATTCTAATAACATATCACTTTCTCCAATGGAGATAGGAGAATTAGATGAGATCATATCTTACAATTTGGGGTACAACTAATTCAACCTGAAAGCCTAAAATTATGGGCTACCTTTGAGTTCAACCTTCCCATGATGAACCCCAGTTACTTCTATCTATAAACTGATAACCTACCTGAAACCTTCCAGCAGCTTCTAAATGAGATTTGTGTCACCTGAGACCCAGTTTAGTTGTTCACAGACTTCTTCTGTCCACTCCTACATGTAAAGCTTTTACAGCTCAGCAGTCTTACATGTAAATGAGTTTGTTGGAGGAGCAGAAACATACCTACGGCAGTTTTGAAGCAATCCCTTCATCATCTCCTTTAATTTATGGTTACATCATCAAGAAATATCATTAGTTGGGTTTAAAACAGAGATTGAACTCCAACTTGGTAAAAACATACAAAAATTCCTTGCTTATGTTTAGGACAATCAGGAAGCTATCCAGGACAACTGTCAACTCATTAATGATGCTAAAGTTAATAATCCTATTGTACTCTGGGATCTTTAGATAAATAGATATCCACTTTACTCAGAGACTACAGGGTGTGGTCTTAAGGTACACAAATAGTATAATGCTACATTAGGAAGACCGCCAAACCAGTATTTGGAATTTATCTTGATCCAATGATTAAGTCATGTTTTATCTCTGCTTGATCAGCTTCAGTGCCAAAGTGACACCATCACTGAAGGGCCACAGGTACCCAAAGGCCCTAAAGGCCCCTGAAATAAAATTGGAAGAATCATCTAAGATACAGTGTTTGGGTTTTGCATAGGGTTGACCCACTGAGCAATTGGAATGATGACATGAAGGTTGTTAGTTACTTGTAACACATTTAAAACAATAAATGTAACAAAAGGGAGCAATTTCCCTGAAAACAGTTTTTTTATTGTAATACAATAATCCAAGCGGATCCTTCCTAGTCCGCTTACTCTCTCTCTAACTATCTCAAAAAATCCCCCTCCTCTCAATCGCCCATCTAGCTTATATAGTGGCTTCAGATGAAACCACTCTCATAGCTGAGCTATTCTATTCCACCAATTCTCCTCAGTTTTGGCTTGTTATTCTTTAGCTCTCTATCGCCCTAATTGGAGGCAATTTAATTCATATTCATCAAATGCTGACATCACCTTATTACCTTAATTAGAGGCGATCCAATAATAACTCATTATATTCCAATATCACCTCATCTTGAGGCATTTGAATAATTGTAACTGATATCATATTTGGCGGATTCTTTCCAATCTGCCCCAGCAATTTTAGATTATCATCCAGTTATATCAGAATTGTGACAGCCCCAAAGATCCAAGAGGTTCTGAGGGGGATGAAGGACAACCAGGTTCCTGAGGGCACCCTGGCCCCTTGTCCCCTGGGTTACATGTTCCCCTCAGCTGAAGGCTCCAAGGATCCCACTCATAGTGAGATGCAAAAATATAAAGGACTTTTAGAAACTAAAGCAAAAGCATCGCTTAAAGGTGTGGAGTTTATTTTATGGGAGCCCCGTCAATCCCATTGTCCCCCTGGCACACTAGACAATGAGATGAAAATGCACAGAGTTTCATGAAATTTACTAATAAACATTTTCTGACAAGATGAAACATAAATATGAGAATTTTGAGGCTCATGTCATTTTCTGTGATACCAAAATTCTAAACCTAAAATCCCATATCAATCAAAAGGTTGATGCCAGCACACTCAATCATTTCAGGAACATATTGCAGGATGACTTGGAGAAATTAAGAAGATAAATGGACCTCTAGGCTCACCACTAATATGCTGAGTCAGTATCTAATTAGCTTAGACATATTATCAAAGCTGGCATCCATACACTCCTAAATCAGTTGGCCGGTTTAAAGCTTATATCCAAAGAACTATTTGTTTCAGGCCAGAAAAGAATTGCATCTTTTTAAATGCTTTCAATAGCAACAGGGAAGAGGCCATCAAACCCTAAAAGGTCAAGTATATCCATTCTTGCCTAACTGGGGAAGCTTATGAATTATTTACCCCACCTCCATGAATGCTAGACCTGGGCACAGGTTAAGACCACTCTTGTGCAAGAGATTTGGCTCAGACCAGACCCTATAAGTCAAATACAAGCCTTCATAGCCATTTGCCTCAACAAGAGAGAAACACATCAGGTTTTTCAAGTTAATTTTATTTTAGTGCGCAACTGCTAGTTACTATAAATGAATCTCATTATATGACGCTATCACCACCATCCTTTCCATGCTTAGGTCTTGGCCTGAAGTTTGTCTCCACATTATAGGATTGATGCAAACCTTTATTAGCATCCATGACATTATAGAGGCACATAATGAGATCCCTGCAGCCATTTTAAACAAGTGCCCCAACATGGTTCAAGCTCCTCCTAGACCTAGAGTGCAGGCGCTTGAGGCCAAGGAAAAGGTTTGCCCAATTGTTTTTACTTAAAAGGCCGCCAACAAAACAAAGCTGAAGCTATAAATGTCAGATGGAAAAGGCAGAAAATAAACTGTTGAGAAAAGAGAGGTCAGCATGAAGACAGAGGTTCTTTGTGCTGACACTCCCCCGTTATGCTTCTATTTATGACTGAAAGCCCCACAGAGGTCACCATTGGAGGAACTTGAACTATGAGTTGAACAATTTTGATGATAAACTTCTTAATACTGCTTGTTCTTATGACGCATCACTGATATTTTTACCCTAACACCCCCCAATTTGGTATATGGACACTCATGTTTCAGTTATGGTTTATAAAATTACTATACTTGCCATAATAAATAGCAGTTCTCAGGAGCATTTCTTTTTATACTATTAAAAAAAGTTAAGATTGCACCTGATATGACCCATTACATCAAGTATAGACCACAGGTCCTCAATGCGCCCGATCCATAGAAGCCTACTCAGCACTACCCCTACAGTTCAATACAATTTATTTAAATGCCATGTCTATAGCTATGGATAGCCCTAGCTATAAATTAGTGTTGGACACCCAATTTCTTTAATAATACAATGCCATCATTCATTACATGGAAGTACTACAACACTTATCTGGTACCCACACTTTATGGTGTCTAAAACAGCAAAGGACAGCAAAGAGCGCATAAAGGCTCAGACATGATTTTTTGGAAACCAAAAACATTTGATCATCCTGACTACCACATTTGAGTTACATATGAAATTAACCCCTCCCCCACCTAGCGGGTGGAGCTAAAAAGATGCATTTTTATTCTCCAGAGCCTAAGTTAATCTCCCTCAAGGACTCATATTATTCTAGACAAGCGGATTCATGAAGATATACCACCTGTGAAAGTTTTGTAAGTTTCATGGGGCTGGAAATTCATCCATCAAAAAAGTTTTAACCTTCTCAGTTATCCTTGACCCCAAATATGCAGGTTCCATCTTTATGTTGCTGTTAACCTGACTACAAAGCCCGTATTAATATCCCAAGTACTTAAATCATCTAATTACATTTAATAAACGGTTGACAATATCAGCTGTGTCAATGGGTTCAAGATCCTATGTGACCTTGGTCTAGAAGAGCCTCCCACTATAGGTCTAGTCAATACCTCAATAGGGGAAGACCTTACCCCAGAACAGAGGAGGAAGATTAAGTAGCTCTTGGAGAATATTCTAACCTATTTATAAGTCCACAAAGACTCTGGCAAGATGAAGGGGGTGTGCACAATGTTTGGATGGGGGACGCTTCACACATATGCTTGCACCACTACTGGAAGAGCAAGGAAGATGAAGATTAAGGCATCACATAAAACAAGGAGTTGTTAACCTCAGGGTTGCTGATACCCTCACAAATCACCTGGGTATCTCCACTTATGCTTGTAAAAAAGGGATGGGAGCCATCTTGTTGCCATAATTATTGTAAGTATAACACAGTGACACAAAAGGATTTTATACCCTATCTTAAATTGATGACTCCTGTCAAAATTTGCACAGAATCTGATAATAAATTGAGTCAGGTCCTTCGAAGCTCACTTAAGATTATGGACAGAAGTGGATTTTACGCTGAAACCCAATATAAATAATATAAGACTTAACCTTTATTAGAGGTTCAGAGGTCCAAATAAAGTCCCTAATGTTGGAACTTAACCAGTTGGAGATGGTTCAGAGGTTCCTGTGGGCTTAATATAATGATTGTTGGGTTTTGCACTGAAATTCAAATATGAATATACCAGTTGAACTTCAAAAATAAATAATACTGCAAGGAAAGTTTTTTATTATAGAAATATTTAGTACTATTTATAGTACTAGGGAAGTATAATAAATCAAGG
>JAKSZP010016540.1:0-32019 GCA_022478985.1 Massospora cicadina | reverse complement strand
AAAATGACCACCTAAATAACTTCCAGATAGGCGATTTGGCCTTCTTTTACCATCATTTACCAGGTGGAAGAACGAAAACTAGGTTACATTTGGTCCAAGCCTTACAAAGTCATCTATAAATGGGGAAAAAACACTTATTTGTCAAAGTCTCCAGGGAACAGTGATAGATTAAGTAAAATTTAATATTTATGACCCTTTACCCCCTACGTCAAGATCTAGAAGGGGAATTGTCATTATTCTAGCCTGAACTATAAGATTGATCACCTCTGAAAGCGGGATTTGAACCCAATCCAGAGATTGATTAAACCCCTGTTGGGGATCATCCCCAATCATAAGAATTGAACACTCCCAATTTTGGAGTCCAAACCCAATATAGATTTTCAGATTTTACAAGATTAACAAGTAAAAAAAAATAGGAAAAAAAAATTAGGAAAAAAAAAACTTCCCTTAAAGCTCTAAAAAGTACAAAATAGATAAATTATGCCTCCTCAATAAACCCTTTTTGAAGTCAGCGCCATATTTTAAACTGTATTATAGAATTTTGCTCACAAATACAACTTATATCTTATGTCTGGGTTGAGTCCAAGTGTAAACTATAAGCAACTTAGAATATATAGTACTGAGCATATAAATTATAAATACTTATTATAAGTCAGTTAAAATATGGTGCCAACTTCAAAAAGGGGTTTATTAAAGAGGCATAATTTCTTTAATTATATCATAATTTTTAGAGCTTTTTAAAGGAGGTTCTTTATTCACAAAAAATTGTTTTGAGAAGGTTCTTTTTTTCTTAAAAACACTTTACCCCCAGTTCTTCCCCCCCTAAAAAAATGAGTGCATTTTTATAAAGTGGCTCTTTTTCCTACTTTTATTAAATATTACTATCTCTATATATCATCTTTGACCCATAACTATTTTTTTTATAAAATTAAAACTCATTGTATATATATTATATATATCATCAATAAACAAATATATTAATAATTCATTTTATTAAATTTAGTTGCTTTTATTGGTCAAATTATAGTAAATTTACTGATCACCATCTACAATACTTCATTTTACTAAATTTAGATAATTTTATTGGTCAACATATGTCAAATTTACTGATTGCATCTACAGTAATTCATTTTATTAGATTTGGTTGCTTTTACCAGTCAATTTATGTTAAATTTAAAGATTGCTATCTAAAATAATTCATAAATTAAATTTAGATGAGTTTATTGGTCAATTTATGCAAAAACAATAGCCATCCCTAATGATTTAAGCTCATTCTACTATGAGCTCATACTGACTGATTTTGAACATACCCCAGCCATAAGACATATATCAAAATTGCTTCAAAGCTTTTGCTTCACCAATTCCAGAATTAAGTTTATCCAGAGTCATGTTAGTCCCACAAGTATCCATCACTTCTGAGCCCATTTTGATATACTTACTAAATTAATGGGCAGATACTTGACCAATACTTACAAAAGTAAAATGGGACCTAAGTTGGAGCATCAACTATTTTTGGAGAAGATGATTATCCAAATCAGTCCATTTTTTAGAGTTATGCGCGAACAAACATAGAAAAAACATGCAGGTCAAATTGATAACCTTCTTTTTCAAAGTTGGTTAAAAAGATGTTGCAGATATCCCAAATAGCAAATTAGTATATATCTTGTCTTAAAAGTGCCTGGCGTTTTCCCCAATGCTTGATACCTGATTTCCCCTAAATAGTGGTTTCATAAAATAAGCTGATTGTGTTCTTTCTGCAATATTTGGTTTCTACTACCATATAACAGATTTCAAAAAAAATTTGTCAATTAAGCAAATTTTACCCCTAACTGTTAGTTAGTAATAAAAGGAAATACAAATCTTACACCAAGGGTTATGGTTGCCATGAACTTCTCCTGGACAGTTAGATTTTATCCTTCACATCTCAACACCCCCATGATAAAAGATTTATTTAATAAAGTTAAAAGAATGTAATAACTCCTCCTGCTGCTCTGATACTTTCTCTGTCAAAATAAATTTCTGATCTTCACAGAATATACTGACAGCATGGTGTACCATCAAATATTGTTAATAATGTTAATATTATAATACTTAATATTGTTCTTCATATAATATTTCAAGTCAATTTATATACCGCAGATAGTCTGTCATTATGAACATCAGTCTCTGGTGACTCCTAGTATATAATTTTGTTGCCATAGAAATTAGCTTGTACGTTGGGTGGGCCCTCTCTGGTGTAACGGATGAGGTTAAAAGCCCTCCTTTACCATTTAACATATTGCATACCTAAACTGGAAAAGAGTGTCCTAAATTGGCTAGAAAAATAGGTAGTGTGATGTTGATCAAAAGCTTGGGAAATTCATCTGTTATATTTATGTTGCCTTTTTCTAGATGGTCTGTGCTTACCAGTCAGTCCACAAGATAATCTGTTTGCAATGTCCCAAGCATTGTCATGGACCCTCAAGTATTCTTTAAGTTTTAAAAAGCCCCAAAGAAATTCTAATGCAAGCAACTTTGTGGGATGAAGGCCTGGGGTACTGCCCTCACCACACTAGGGCTGCATGAACCTAAGCACCACCAAATGTGAGCCCAACCACGATTTGATTGTATCTTGCACTACCTTGAAACTGACATATGCCTGCACTTTTAAGTACTAGGTAGACCGTCTGCAACAGTCATGACAGGAGATATACCTCTCATCTCCTTGCAGGAGAAAAGACCCAATGACCCCCAGGTTTAAGGCCCCTGAGGGGGAGAAGCCAAAGCCCTCCCCTTTGTCACCTGCTTTTTTAGCGTAGTTGTGCTCTCCAGCCCCTTTTTGTCTGGAAGCCTTGGAGTCCTTTTGAGTCATATGCAATTTTCTTGCATTATCACTTTCGCCACCAGCTGGCTCATGCCAACTGAACTGGCAGCTAGCCAAGCTTCAGGCCAACTTGGCAAACCGTGGCATTTATTGTAGGCAGGGGCACCAAGTTTAGACAATTAGGATTGCCCTTCCTTGTCCTGGGGGTCTGCACCCATGTAACCTCATCTCATGGGAGGCCGTTTGACAGGCCCCACGCCTGACTCATACCTCCCTTCCTGCCTGTATTCTCCACTCAAGGAGTGTTAGTCACCCATGAGAACAGGTCAGCACATTCATCTCTACTATCCCGCACTTGTTTCAGGCCAAAACAGGACTTGACTAATGTGCCTCTCTGGGTTCTGGTGTTAGCTACTCAGACAGGTTTCCATGGGCTTTCCCCAGTTGCGCCACGAGAAGGCCCCTGCTTACCCTACCTAACTCCCACCCTCAAATATTCTTCACTGGTTTTGTTGGATTTTTGGCAAGTAGGATAGGAAGTTTGGTAACAGTTAATTGGACCCTTGGTGGTTGAAGACTCTTGCACCTGCCAGGATATCCTGAGTGGAACATCTATGTTTCTTAGAAACCTTTAAAGTTCTAATTAATCCCCTTCAATCTCCACTTTCCCTAAATTTACATGTTAGGAAATTATTTGAAATCGATTCCCCGCCCTGAAAATCCTGGTTTGTTACCACCAGGATTTCTGCTTTTAAGGGTAATTAATAATTGACTATTGTACATTGATTCTCCTAAGGTTAAAACTTTGGAAATCTGCTACGCTGAAAGTTGCAATTTCATTTCTATCGTAAAGACTTAATTGTTGAGTCAATGTGATTTGGGATAATTTTAAATAAAAAGAAAACTATTATTTCTGGCTGATTAAGAAAATCTAAGCTCCCAATCCACTAGTTAACAGTTGCTGAGACTCTGGAATTTGTCAGGCCTTTATGCCTTGATTAGTAGTAGATTGTATAGCCCTTGCTGTTTTATCCTTATCAGTTGAGCATCTGTTCTCCCTTTCCTCATCTGAAATTCTTTTATTTCTCATCTGAAATAAAGGCACATAACACTTACATTTGGATTTATACTTTTAATAAAAACTTATACCATTACACTTGCTTTGTATGTGGGAAACTCAGTCTCAGCACATTTCATTAAGAAAAGTCCTTCAACCCTGTCACTTTGTCCATGGTGAATCTACGCCGTCCTCTCCACCAAACCCTAGGTAATAGAGGCATGTTTCGGCTTTCAGTGGCCTCACACCTCAACCTGGTGGTTGGACACCAACTGAGATGTGGTAAGAGCATATTAACAGTGATTGCATTTCCTTGGGTCCACACAGTTGAGGCTAGGTTAAGCCTGCTTCCAAACCATACCTCAGCGAAAGGCTAATGACCTTGTGGGATGTGACTCACAGCTCAAGCGGGTTTTATTTTTTTAAAATTATGAAGGTGGATCTCCTGGCACACCTGAACTCAGCAGAATGTGAATTTTTCATTTTGTTGATGTTCATGCCATAATTTTTGTTTTGGATTCTACCTTTTTCGCTGAATGATTGAAGCAACTTTTTTCACTTTAGGTATGCAATATGTCAAATGGCAAAAAATGGCTTGAGAACCTCATCATTAAATCTGACCACAGCATTATATTAACATGCGTTCTAGTTAATAATATTTGCATCCATTTGTAAGTCTGGGAACCCAAACTATTTATTTGGCTATTGGAAGTTCCATTACTGATGCAAGAGGTGACCAATGACATCTGTGGAGCCCTTGGTTCAACTAGTTGACTTGCCCATGTGGTTGATGAGGGCGGTCACTGCTTTGGCCCCCAAAGAACCCCTTAACCATCTTCTACTTCTTGTGGAAAAGATAAAGTGGTCTGTTGGGAAGTGTTTAAGACCAGGGACCATCAGAAGGACCACCAGACTCATCTTTCCTTCACTCTGTCATCCCCTACCCCTTCAAGAACAGAAGTTTTCTTGAAACTTGAAAAAGCCTTACCAAGTCAGAAAACTCAGTTTGGGTTACAAAATATGAGATTTTTGGGTCATGGGTCACTGATCTGAGTCATGAATCAATCCCTGAAAAATTTTAATTTAAATCAACTATCAAGTTTGTTTTTCTTAAAGCCAGTTCCACCAAATGCATGATCAAAAAAAATCACTCAAGTTTATATCAATTGAAGCATCTCCGCCATGGAACATACAGTCCTGTTGTCAGAGCTTTTATGACCTCATTTAAGCTATCTGATAAAACCCCTTAAATCCAGTATGTACTTAGTGACTCTTACCAAGGAAGACCAGTGATGAGAGTACGTCAGCTGGAAACATTACAAGTCTCCCCCCCAACTCCCTCCCCAATCATCAATTATATAAGACAACACCCTTAAGAGGGGTCAGTTGTCAGAAAATTTGTTTTAGTTTAAATAAAATCTCAAAGTTTCAAACCCCTCTCCACAGACTCCATCAGCTTATTTCCTACTAACATTCTCTCTTTGAAACCCACTAAACATGCCACAATCAGCGTTCTGGGCCCAATGATCATTGAGCGGGAACTCTGATTCATAAATCAGTGGCTCGCCATGCGCTAACTGGGTCTTGATAAGTTACATATCTGAATTGTTTCTCCAATCCACTATACCAAAAATCTACTCTAATATTACAGATCTAGTTCACTGACCTGCCACTGGTTTAGTGCAATTTGGACAAACAAGAGCCTTATAACCCCTCACTTAGGATAGACACTATCTGCTTGACTTGCCCTGCCCACCCCACCACTGGTCTGGTGTGATCCAGATGAGAAAAAGCATCCCACCCCACCAATTTTGATATATCATTTGTGGGTGATAAACGCCCATCCTCCCCACATGGAGGAGAGACTCAGTTGGAAGATCATCCAGAACATTTATCTTCTAGGGAAATCTAAACCATATTATATTGATAAATTGATCTATTATAAAAGCGCCTTTTCTGACTCTGTGCTGCAGTTCAAAACACCCCATTAACTGTGAGATGATGCCCAATCTTATATCATATTTAATCAAGCAAAATATTTGATTTTTTAACCCAATCCTCATTTCCATAGGTCAGCGACATCCAATGAACTCTATGATTTTTAAATTTTATTAAAACTGAAATTAAAAAGTTATATATATTATATCCAAGGCCAGCAACCGCCAATATAGGATGATTGAACATCCTCTCAGCCTCTCCAAACTTTTTGGGGTTGCCCAAAAAGACCCGCGGTTGCCCACATTTCAGCCATTTTGTTTTCTATGGGGTTCTTTGGTATTTCACTTCACTTTTACTACTCTTGCAGGAACCATAGGGCATCCCACTACGAGTCATTAAGGTTGCTATGCCATTGACATTCTGTGAATTCCATTGTTTTGTCACACATCCAGATTGGAATCCCATTTTACTTTAATTAGCAGGATCTATGAATTAATGAACATACTAATAACCTCAGCACTTTCCACCCTCCTCTTTGGATCAGGCGAAGCAGTTTCATATTTAATTACAATGAATCTACATTCCCTCTGTGACCTGGTCTTTTATTGCTGGTCACTTGTTTCACTCAGAAATGCAATTAAACAGCTTAATTTTTACAGGGCAATGACCACCCAGCACCATAAAATCAGGCTTCCTCTTCAGTAGGTGTGGTGTTATTAGGGATTCCACTATTTCTCTCACCAGAAGTTGCTGAACAGTTTCTTGATGCCCTGGCGAACTTCATGTGCGCTTTGCAGATGGGGGTTCTCTAACTCCTACTCCTACTGATGCACAAAAATAGTGGCTCTCTTAAATTTCCTAAAAGGCGAGGCTCAGCGCAGGGTTAGAGTTGTGTTAAGTTCTGAAAACAAAATAGGGAATCATACTCCTTTATTAAATCTATTATCTGCTACAGTGCAAGCACCTGAATCTAGATTATACCGCCTCTTTTGCTCATCACTCTCTAACAGGGTGTCTTTAATCTGTATTCACTCATAGAAGTCTTCATAGCATTAGTTCCTTCAGTTAAAAATCCCTACTGCCATCACAGTATCAGGCTTTATAGAATTGGACACACTTTCTTCCAGAAATCCCTCATGAGAACATAGTTTAATATCCATGGAGGCAGGTTTTTCATTGTCAAATTCAAATGGGTAAAACCCATCCATGCAACCATACCTCAGTGCGCCATGTCATCCTCTCTTTCAGCAGGTCTCCATCAAGCTAGTTCATCTCAGACGAAGATATCTACCCCTATCTTCTGAGAATAAGGGTTAGGAAAGAGCTCATGTGGGATTGTAGTTGTATCTTTTTTTTATAAGTGGTGTCCAACTAAAAGGGGGTCTTCCACACATCTTCATTCGCTATGTTCCAAACAAAGAGATTATCATATAATAGTAAAAAATTCTAACATGGTGCCTCATTGTTGGCCTAAGCATCCATATTAGAAGGGGAAGGAGGGTCGGGGATATTATTGTTTAGTGGGTGCTTCAGGTGGTGGGAAAAAATGGAAAAAACGATGGTTGGAGCATCATAGGCATGGGGCAGAAGGAGCTAGACATGTGGGTTCTCTTGCCAATGAGGCCAGTGGTGTGCATTGCCTTGACATATTGAGAAAGATGGTATTCAGCAAAAGAGGAGATTTTGGGCACAAAAGTAAATGACTTGACGCGCTGGTGAGTCTGAGAGTAGTTGGGGTATAACAGGGTTGAACTTGCCAAGTTAATGCACTTGTGGCCTGCTGCAAAAGAAAATTCTTAAATATCGAATTTTGCATCTTTGTGAAATTACTGGGAAAATTAGGGATAGGAATGCCTTCTTAAAGTGTCTTGATTGCCATATGAAGGGCTTGGCAGAGGATGGAGTTGGTGGGGGCAGTGACTGCACTGATAGCATTTTATAGGATATTTTTGTAAGCTGGGAAACCATTATGAGGATGGTAACAGCAGCAGAGGGTTGAATTGAGGGTTGTGTGAAAAATTCTGACCAGTCAAAGTTGGGTTTAATTCCATGGACACGTTAATCATTGTTGATCCATTTGAGGGCAGAAAAAGGATTTGTTAATGCCAATGCTGGGCCAGCAACAGGAGTTGTTGGGTTGAAGATGCTGATTGGTTATGAGCACTAGAACCTGAAAAATCTGCATCGCATGAGCCGCCATCTACTCAGAAATAGTTCTGGCGGTTGAGACTTAAGTGGGAGGAGCAGTGAGGGCAGCATTTTCAGAGGATGAGGGTGGAGGAGGTAAGATAGGATCCTCAAATAAAAACTAAAGTGAGGTAGTAATGGGGATGACGCCAGAGAGATAAGAGTCAGAAGAAGCTTCAGCAGAAAACGCTGGGCACTTGTGCTTCAAATGGTTGAGATAGAAGCACAAGGGACAGATGACACGTCCATTTTCAATGTGTTCCCAAGAGGGAAGGATCAGGGGAGGATCTGATCACTACTCAGGGGAGAGTGGTATTGTGAGGTAGGTGTCTCTAAGGTAGTGGCAGATTGTTGCAAACACATGAAGCCTGGAGAGATGATTGGACCCATCAGGCAACACAAACTGCAACATGGTGTCAGAGCTGTAGGCAGCCAATCCTTCCATGAGTTTGTGGTGGAGGCGTTTGGGAGAGAAGTGGTCATAAAATTTAGCAAATTGGACCACTATGTGTGGCCTCATCCAGCAAGCGAGTTCAGAAGGTCAAGTTGGGTGAGTTTTTATACCTTAGGGGCATCTGTTCTGCCACCATGGTGTGGGATTCACAAGAGAAGCCAAGGTCAAACTACCCCTTGAAGGGGAAGAGTTCAATAAAACTGTGCGGTATTATAATCCGTCATGTCCATCTTGATAATAGCTGAACTCATGTAGTGGAAGAGGTTCCCATAATATACCTGAAGGCAAAAATGCAGGTTGCTCCAAGGGAGCACTAGGGGGCTTCAAAGCACCTTCTGAGAGTATGCAAGGTGGTGGGCTAGGTTAAGGCAGGACGTAGCAACCAGGAGTGGTTGGGGCTAGATGTCTAACACAGACACATTTTGGTGGTGACGCATCACCGTTTTATGTGGGGCATCAGGTATTTATTGCGTTGAAATAGTTTTGAAGTAGCTTGGGCAAAAATTTGGTTGAGCTTTATACTTTTATTAAATTATGAGTTCTATTGAATAAGTGATTAAAGAAAATTAGATAGTTGAGGATTGCAGTAGTATATACTTGCCCTCAGGACACTCAGAAGATTAACAAGATACCAGTTCAGAATCCCTTTCTTCCTTTAACAGAAGAAAATCCTTTTTAAAGTTGGACCCAGAATATCCTACCTTAACGCTCACTCCTATAGACAGGTGGAAGCTCACGCAGAGCATGATCAGGGAACTATCTATATTACGCCAACTTGGGTCCTACTACTTCCATATTAATTCTATCTGCTCACAGGATTGCAAAAGTTCATATGATATGTTGAACCTGAAGCCCTACTCTCCTAAATTGAGATAAAGGATGTCATAGTTGCATATTTCTCCAACCTTATATTAACTTTGGCCTAGTAGAACTGTCATGAAGACAGCAGGTTAATTTTAGACCAGCCTGCCAGTAAAAGTGCCTAAGCACCCAAATGACAAGCCCAATGCCAGTGGCACTGCTGCTTGCGTGACTGTTATGAATCCAGGAAGGAATTTCGCCACTGAGCGCCCATGAGCCATAATAATGTATAAAAACCTGCAACAAACCGGGTAAACATGGCCCTGGGGCCCGTGGATTGTTGAAATAGTTAATTTGGGAGGATGATTTGGATTTGAACATAATAAGAACTGGAATCAGGTAAAAGGATTTTATATTGAACGTTAAGGAAAGAAAATTAACTAAAAATTTCCTCATTGTGTTATGAATAATTAAATAGTGTTCGATTTAGGAGATAACTATCAAAGCATGGGATTGGGGCCCTCAATATTTGACTTAAACCAGCAAACTTCAATCGAGAGGGAAATAAAAGAAATCTATTGGGAATCGACATCAAAAGAGTTAGCAGTGGGTCAAGTCGCTGCTTATTTGGCCTCAGCCACCCAAATTTCAGCTTTTCATTTTTTCTGGAAGTTAACATGAAGGCGTCTCATCCAATGGGCAATGGGAACCTCCCAGGGCCACCCCACATAGGGTCAGTCCCAAGAAGTTGGGAACAGGTTTGGGATACCCAACCCACCTGTACCTGGTCACTTTGGTGTCTGTTTGTCCAAGCAGGATTCCTTGAGCTATTATCCTAATTTAAAAAAGGAGAGTTTGGAGATGGAAATGACTTTCAACTATAGCCTGATGCCCTTGTCAAATTTTGCTGCAGATCCATCATTAGGTATTTGCATCTTAGTAGGTATAAGCCCATTAGGCATTGTTTTCAAAGGCTTTGAAGCTGTGTTCAAACTAATAGCCTCATTTCTCAGTGACTCAATGCCACTGGTGAGTGTTACTGAGGATTCAACCCCCAATACTTCATTACCTGAATGTGCACACCTGTTAGGCCTCATTGCCATGAGAGTATGTATTCTGGATATTTCAGCACAAATTTCTTCAATTCGCCATACTAATTCAGCAGGAGAAATTGTGGAAACTGGTGGGAAATTTTTAGAGGGATGGCTGTCACCCAACGCTCGTCTACCACATGGGTGAGATCGCCCTTCATGATGAGGTGGACAGCTGCCCTCTTAGGACCTTTCTTGGTGGGGAATGGGAATACTGCACGATCTAGGCAGAGGGGTCGCTCCCCTGGACTTACAAGAACCTCATGTATGACCTCTTTGTGTAAACTCAGTTTAGCCCCCAGGGTATTAAGTAGCCACTCATCATCATGGGCCTAGCTCCACCTTCTACTGCTCTCTCGCTTTCCATGCTCAATATTGAAGATCAATCTTACTTCTGTTTTCCTATTACCTTCAGATTAGGAATGCGTGGGGATACAGTACAAGCATCCTAGACACAGGAGCAGCAAAAAAATTTATTATGTAAAAGTGGCCCACTTAATAGACCTGGACACTGTGCTAGCCCCCTCTATACTAGACGCAGCCTCTGAACCAGTGACCAGTCATACATTCAAGCGTCCAGAACAGTTCTTTGTTCATGAATTTTATTTTTGTAATTGCTTTTCAGCGGTGACAGATTTATTATATCCTGTTATCATGGAGGTAGGCTAGTGGCTTCGCCAACAGGTGAGCATCAACCTGGATATCAGCTCCTTGTCATTTGCCAATAAGAGATACAGTGAGGAACATCTACTGATTTAATGCTCTTAAATCCTAGACCTCATTTAGCTTAATTTCTCCCTCTGAGCTGTCTTCTTTGGACCTCCCCCAGAGTTTTCACAACTGTTTGGCCTCTTTCAAGGACATCTTTAATATGAGCCTTGCAACCTGACTCCCACCACATTCTGAGTATAACCTATCTTTCCAGATGGCAGTGCATCTTGTAAAAATCAACAGTCCGTTGTACCCACACATTAAAAGTGTAAGAAAGAGCGCCTGTCATATGGTTGGATGACATTCTAAAAAAGGGTGGAATATTAAAAAACCCTCTCCAATGCCTCACTTGTAGTCTTCACCCAGAAGGCTAGTGGGACCTTATGGCCGTGTTGGACTATGGTCATGTAAATAACGTAAAGGTTCTGGATTCATACCACATTCCATTGGAGCAATCCATAAACTAGGCCATTGCTAAATCTAAATTTTATCAAATCTTGACCCAGTTAACGTCTTTAACAAGGTAAGAGTCAAGGCTGGCCTAGAATGGCTCATATCTATTCAAGCAAGGCGTAGATCTTTCAATTCAGGATGATGCCCTTTGGTTTAGAGAACGCTCCAGCAACCTTCCAACGCCTAAATGATGATTTCCTTTGTGATCTGAGGTTTACTTACGCTGTCACTTACATTGAAAACATATTCATCCACTCCACGACCCATTAAAAGCATGGCAAGCTTTGAGAATTGATGGAACCTCCTCAAGGCAAGTCTCTTTGTTAATACTTCCAAGTATTATATCTTTTTTAGGAGGAAGTCAACTTCTTGGGGAACCTAGTCATTTAAGATGGATATGCTGTCCTCCATGTAAGTTGGAGACCATCCAGTCCTGACCAACCCCACTACTCAAAAGCAGCTCCAAAGCTTCCTCATTACTGTGAATTTCTTAAAGAAGTTATCCTCAGCCCTTGTCTATCTGGCCGCGCACCTCCATTCACTGACGGGGAAGAATATTCCTTTCAAATGGTCATATGATTGCCAACAGTCTTTCAAAAAACAAAGAAACCACCTTGTCAGAGCCAATTCTTATCATGCTGAAACAACCAGGTTATTCATTGTTGCTTATGATGAATCTGCATTTGCAGTTGGAGCGTTCTCTTTCAAGAGCATGAAGGGACAGAGTATCCTGATGCGTAATTCTCAAGAAAACTCACCTTCATCAGAATAGGAGTGGGAAATTTACATAAAGATTTGGCAGCGGTTTCCTGGTCGCTCACTCACTGTAGATATCTACTCCAAGGGCATGACATGAAATCACTGTACACAATGACCACAAATCCTTATTGTACTTTTAGAAAATCCCAGAAGCTGGCCCATCGCCAGCACATAACTACAGGGATCTTTGCAGTTTTCACTTTGAGTCTAAATTTATAAAAAGGCCACTAAACGTGATGCCTATTATGTTGAGCAGCAATACTGCCATGGCTCTAGGTCCTGATGATGACCTGTATGGGTTCAATACAATGGTTCCCTCCTCCATGATCCTCACCCTGGCTCCAGTTTCAGTATCATATGCTAATCTTTCCCCAGAGACTTCCATGTGTGAACATGTTTTGGCAGGTCAATTTTTTGCCCTGATGGGATATAGTTAGTGAATGACCTGAAGACTAGGCAGCGTAAATGGCCACTATATTCCAAAAAGGATAGGATATACTTTTTTCAAGATGAGATTTGGGTTCCACCTACCTTGTGCAAGCAGGTTTTCAGAGATCACCACGCACCACTCGCATTAGGTCATCCTGGTTCAAATTAGTGTGCTGAACTAGTCAAAAGAACCTATAATTGGCCTGGGCTCTTCAATTAAACCCAAGTTGGGTATCAATCTGTATTACCTGTGTTCGCTCTAAATCTGAATGTACAGGTAAAAAGGGCCTTCAACACTTACTGCAACAATCTGAGGGTCCCTGGACATCTGCTTTATTAGACTCAATTGTGGAACTTCCCATTTTTAAAGGGTTTAATTCCATAATGATAATTGTAGATAGGTTCACAAAGTTTGCGCTGTTTATCCCATCTCATATAACAATAACAGTATCAAAAAACGCAGCTCTCTTTATCACTCATGTAAGGGTCCCAGCTGCACCTATCAAATTACACTGGACAATGCGCCACTTTTTATTAAAGAAAAGGAAGAGATTCTGAGCATTTCTGCTGGAAAATATAGCAGATCTGGGACACACCCTTGATAATATTGGTTTCTGCCACTCATCTTGTCTTAATTTAACTAGCTGAAAAGCAGGAAAGATCAATTCTAACATGAATTTCAAATTTGGTAAAAAATTATATTAAGAAAATTGAGAAAAACTGTGATAAAAATATGCTTTTAAATGAGTGGATTGAAACCAAATTTGTAATGAGACCAGAAGTATCAAATTTGATCCAGAGGAAAACCCTCATATGATAAAAATATCTTGTTAGAAATATTATGAGTGACGTAAGAATGGAGGAATTTCAATAAATGAGCAAAGTTGTGCAGCATGAACTGCAAAATGTACCACCTGCAATGTGAAACCTGCAATATTGCACAAAAGTCCTAGCGCTCTAGAGAGAATTCACACACCCTGTTATCAGAAATATTCTACAATTCCTACTACTCCATTCTCACTAAGTTATATAAACGCAGAACTCTGTTAATGGTAGAGTTTTGGGATATTTTTTGTATCCTTAATAAATCCTTAATTCCACCAAAAAATTTTGAAATCGATAAATTTTAAAGATTTGGCTGCCCCAGAGAAGCCACCTCAACTAATGGAGGGCCCGCTCTCATCAATATCAGTGAGCGTCATGGCCATCTTATTGATGATTTCATCCTTAGCTTCCCACATCAAAAAAAACATCATTAATTATCCCCTAGGAGTGACTCACGCACCATCTAACCAATAAAATATGTATTTGAATTATCAACTTAAGTGGAATGACCAATTGTTCAATACAATCTACCACAATTATAAAAAAAAATTAGAAATAGTAATCTAACATATGCAACCCTGGAGAGAACTGTTGGGATTGAAAGTAAAAACAATTGTTACACCATGTTATCAAGTATGCATCTAGATGAGTCAGAAATCCAGGTTAAATGTACATACTGATGGACAGAACAACCTCCGCCACCCAACATAAACAGTCAGCCTGTGTTGCTTGAACATGGTCAAGATTGTTACTGGCGCTTAGCCCAGTGGTCAAGATGTGATGATGTTTTTGACTGATGTTCCTGCGCTTATCTCCCAATAGTTCTTATCATAGAATTATCAGAATGGTGATGCCGTGTGGACTGTGGATGCTGTTGTGGGTATTAAAGTATCCTAATGTAAACAAAGTCTTTCTTTGGCACTTCAGTTGTCTGACAACATATGTGTTCTCCATGTTTGGACACCCAATGGAAATTCTGAGTAATTGTGGCCCTCAATTTATAGACAAGTTTGGGACGCCTTACTGGGACTTTTCAGCATCAAGTTTGTAAGTCCAAGGAAGCTTCCCCTATGCTTGGACCAAATGGCTTTCCATTTCCCTTCTAAAAAAGGTCAAAGAGACCAGTCGCCCCCCTCATCTCCCACTGTGCCCTCGCCCATGTGGTGTATGAGAGGTTGGTTATGACTTACCCCTTTTTAAAATTCCGTCACCCATCCCTGTACTAACAATTGAGGAATTGTTATGGCGGATTGAAGAAATCTGCATTGAGGTTTTGGCAAACAGGGACCAGCAAAGGACAGATGAGGTGAACATCCCCTCTAGGCCAACCTTGATTTTGGAAAAAATAGCTGATAGCATCAAACCTTTGGCAACAATAGACAAAAGCATCAAATCTTAAGCAAAAAATAGCCAACAGAATCAAACCATCCCCGTTGGCAATGAGACCCCAATCCGCTGGACCCACATGACTGAATGGGTGCCAGAGCAATCAGGTGTGTTTGGGTTGGGCATCTAACCCTGTTTCTGACCAAAAGGACCATCCCTACGTGGGATGACCCTGGGAGGCTCATGTTACTCTTTGAGTGAGACGTTGTCACTCAAATTGGCATAATCATTCCAAAACTGTAATTTGGGCAGCCAAGGAAAAATTGATGATGACTCAGCCCGCTACTGACACTTTTCAAAGTTGAGTTTGAATTAAACAACTTTTTCCCCCACTCAAAGTTATCTAAATTTAGGTCATAAACTTGAGGGCCCAATCTCCTGTGTACCAAAGTTATTCTCAAATTGACTGGGCATTTGAGCAGTTATCCTTCACATGAAGATTGATGATCAATCATTTTAATAAATTTAATAAAAAATCCTTTTGCTCTGGACATATTTTTTAGTTAAAATCAATATTTTTGGTATCCTGTGTCACCTACCAATATGAAATTAGAGGGAATTCAATGACTGGGTCATCGCTGCCATGTTGGTGACCTTGTTGCCTTTTGCAGTTGATTGGGCATACCATACTCAAGTCTTCCTAAACTTTTCCCCTGTCAATATTCTAATATGACTGGATGATAAGCCCTAATCAGGTACAGCGGAATGGGTGAGATTGGATGAGCTGATTAGTATCAAATATTGATGAAATCTCCTTGACATAAGGCGATAGGGCAATACCAAGCTTTAGAAAGATATTTAGTGGATTTTCTTCAAATCAGGCAGTTAGGCAGTCAATGCATGACGAATAACTGGTAGATCACCTTAAACTAAAGCGATTGTGAATTTAATAAATGTAAGACTCTGATGGAACCAATGAGAATATGTTGGAATTGAATAGTCTAAACAAAAGGGTCAGTATTGACCAAAGTTGCTAATATATATGCGTGATTGGAAGATTGAAAGGTGTAGGTTAGTTTGTAGAAGAGAGTGAGTGGAACTGAGGTGCTCTTCTGAAAATATTATTGAATAAAATAATCTGTTGTGGAAATTGCTCCATAATTTTTTTAAGTTATTACATTGTCTCAAGGATGAAAATCTTCATATTGTTAGTTATAGTGCTCAGTGGGATTAACCCTTTGCAAAATCCCCTCGGAATATCTCTGCTATACTGCCAAAATTATAACAGTGGTGCTCACTACATGGGGTCCATTGATCAACATCAAAGTTAGAAATAAATAAAAAAAACTATAGGAGTCAGTTATGTTGCATCAAGCCTGCATTGATGGGTAATCTTTTCGTCACACTGCATCAACTAAATATGCAGAAATCAGACTTGCCTTGGACGCTGTGCTCAAAAGGTAGGTTGAGCTTATTCAGGAGGTTTTTTTAGTACTAGATGGTCCCAACCCGAGGGGGCTTATTCAGGAGGTTTGTATTGATAAGCTGCTCCATTTGATCACGATGGGAAGATCCATGGATTCTTTAAGCAATTTGAGTTTGCAGTGGAAGGAGCTTCAGATTAGCATAAAGAAAGATTGTTAATATCCACCTTGGATGTTGGAAGTGCTGACCAAGTCAGCTGCTATCTTCCAGATATAATTGTTTTTTATATCTATAATATCTATTTGAGGCAAGCTGACCAGGTGATGGACATTACTGAACGAAAGAAAGTAAACATTGACATGAAACCTGAGCAGGGTCAACTTTGTCATAGAAAGTTTTTCCACCTCTTGATTAGGGCTCAGGTTTTTCTGGTTACATCATGGGTGAGGTTTTCGTGTTATTAGACCTACTAACTGCCAATAGCTTCCTTTGGCTGGCACTCTGATCAATGTGCAAAGGGCAGGAATCAAACCTGCAACATTCAGGTTGGTAGCCGTATGCCCTACTTACTCGCCTTCCACCCCCTCCAGATATATCTGTTACATATCAAGAAGTGAAGGATACTGTGCTGTAGTTGTTTGGAGGAACCGCAAAAATTTTGCAGTGGAAGTTTGAGTTCTTGCCCATCAGATTTCAGCATAATGAGACCATCACCGCATTTTCTGATTGATTTATGGTGGAAGCCCATGTGTTAATTGGGGCAGGGACTTTATCCAAATCTGATGTATGCATTGATCCCACAGTGAAACCACACCACGATCTTTACAATGCCATAGCTCTATATTTAGAGGTATATAAACCTTTGCTCAAAATCGTCCATTTTGCGTCATCTATCAGATAACTTTACTCCTCCCAATACAGAGCGTAAACCTACCACATCCACCACCAGACTTTCTCATTTGGGGGAATTATCCCGCCCAAGACATAGTCTGTCCAGTAATCCCTGGCCTTATTATAACTACATGTCTCGTCCATAACCAAGTTACCTTCAGCAGTTTAACTATTGGGATGGGCCTATTTATACCAATTGGCCACAGTCCAAATTTTGGTGTGGCCCATCTTACAACAATCAAGGATGCAGGCCCTACGGGGTCAATTATTTTGAATGCAGTCAGCCTGGGCACCTGGCACAAGGTTGCCTTAATAGTTGGGTCCATTACATACCGCAGGACCAGTACAATCAGGGAAAAGTCAGAGCGGAGTAGATATGGGACTCTCTACCTCCGCTATCTCAACCTCAAATGTCCCACCTGAACCTATCCACATACATTCTTGGAATTTCCTGAGTACAATGACGCGTTTCTATATCAGCAGCCAGTTGGTGGGGTGAATGTCCTGACATGAGCGCAAACCAAGGACATGGCGGAAGAAGGACTCCAGGAGCAATCAAATCCTTATACCTAACAAAAGTTTGACCAAATTTCTACAGATGAGCTGGATCCGCCCTCCAATACACTTGTTTTGAGGTGGGTAAACGCCACCTTCCCTGTGGACGCTATTGTTAAAAAAACTTTAAAGTTGGTGAGGGTATCATGAAATTTCTTGGAAAAAAGAGATCTTGTTGATGTCCACATATTAAAAATCAGAATTCTTCTTACTCTGAGTATACTGTGACATTGTAACATCAAAAGCCTGATTCATGCTATAATAAATATGGGTGCTCCAGTTAACATAGTGCCCACTAATTGGTGGCTTAGTTGATAATAAAGCTTGTTGTGGAACATTGCATAGTGTATGGGACTGCAGGTGCAGAAAGCACGGTCTCTGAGGGATCGTATAGTGCGCTACCTTTGCAGGTTGGGTCAATTGTCATTGTAGCCCCGGCAATAATGTTGCCAAACAATCATTTTTTTTAGTACTAGATGGTCTTGCCAAACAATCATTATGACCTGTTAATTGGAACCACTTTTATGTGACACTATGGTGCTGTTGTTGATATTATAGAGGAGACCTTCAAATTTTAGGCAGAGAATTTCAATTTGTTTTACCTTCAGCGGAGTGCCAAAGGACTTGGTGCACATGGGACATATCAACCTTTCATATAGTGATGGGCGATTCCAGTACGCTATCATTGATTAAAAAAGAGGACCTGGGCCCTCCCCCAGCAGATTTATGAATATCAAGGGCTACCTCTCGAGCTGCTGGGTCTGTATCCATCCACTCCAAGAACCATATCATAGTAAACACTGAGTTAGAGGTGGAAGTACCAGCTGGGTTCTATGGGGAGGTTATCAAACCCTTTCATAATTGTGGTTAGAGCCCCACGTGGCTCCAGGCATTATATTCCCGCGCCATGGGGAGATCAGGTTCTATTAATAAATCTACATAATGAACCATTGCAAATCTGCTGGCATCAAATAGTAGCGTATTTACAAATGACCCCTGTTGAGGAGGTCCTTCAGGTTCACAAGTTTAGGTCGCTGGATGAATTTGGTCTGTTTGTCATACACAGCTTGGCATAATGGCGGTAGTACCACATAAAAATTAATGGGGTTATCAGAAGAACAAAAAGATCAAGTGATAGCTTTATTCCAAAAAATAAAAGGATATCTTTGCCATCAACAACAATTTAGGGTGTGCGCAGGGAGCGGTCCATCCAGTGGACACTGAAGATCATCCCCCATAAGGGCCCGGCGATCCGCTGGTCTAGGGTAGCCAAGGAAGTAGTAACAGAGGAGATCAAAAAGCTAATATAGCAAGGGATGCTCAAATCATCCATGAGTCTATGGGCTTCACCTATGCTTATTGTAAAAAAGAAGGGTGGCACCAACTAGGTAGTAATAGACTACCAGAAGCTCAATAGTATAACCAAAAAAGACTCATAGCCCCTTCTGCAAATTGATGATGCCTTGGATTGGTTAGGAGGAGCTCACTACTTCTCAGCAATGGGCTTTATATCAGGCTACTGGAAAATCGAGTTGACTGTAGTGGAACAGAAGTGCGCCATTATCACGTCCAAAGGGCTTTTCCAACTGACCCGTACGCCTCAAGGGCTATGTAACGCCCAGCTATGTTTCAGCGGGTCATGGACACCATTCTTAGTGAACTGAAGCTGTCATGCATCATCATGTACCTCAATGATATTAATGTCTTTTTGCATACCTTCTCCAAGCATCTTACCCGCTTGGATGAGCTATTCCGCCAGCTTACAGAGTTCAATATTAATATAAAGCCCCATAAATGCCACTTCTCTAAAGACCAGATGGTGTACCTAGGGTTTGTAGTAGACGCAAAGGGGCTACAACTTCAACTGGCCAAACTGGAAGCTATTCAGATAATGACCCTGACGAGCAGCAAATGCTATTTAAGGTATTTTTGGGGATGGTCAGTTACTACTGACACTTTATCACCAGCTTCATCTGTATTGGAGAACCACTGTTTGGGTTACTTAAAAAGAATGCCACGTTTGAATGGGCGGAACTTTGAAAATGCTCCTTTGATACACTTTGGATGGCATTAATCATTGCGCTGGTGCTACAACATCCAAATTTTATTAAGGAGTTTATTGTCCAGATGGATTCATCTCTTTCCACCGTTAAGCAGATTTATCGCAGAAAGATGATGAGGGGGAGGAGCATCCAGTTGCATACTGCAGTCATAGTTTGAACTGCCACAAATGCAATTACACCATGACCAAGTATGAGTGCTTAATGGTGATCTACGCATACAAGCAATTCAGGGTATATTTTCATGGGGTAAAGTATAAAGTTGTAACAGATCATGTGTTAGTTACGCTGGTTGCAGAATCTCAGAGAGCCTGAGGGGCTTCTAGCCCAATGGGCTCTTAAGCTGCAGGCTTCCAACTTTGAATTTTTCACCAACCTAAGCAAAGCACCAAAACTCTGATTGCTTATCACGATTGCCAACCCTTGCCATTACAGCATATCTCAGCGATGTAATGTTTGACAAGATTCCCAGCGTGAAATATGATGACAAACTGCCCCAAGTCATCAAGGTATTAGACGGAATAAGGGCCAATAGGCTCCTGAAGAACTGTGAATTGTACAAGCGGATAGGAGACACTACCATGAATATCCCCAAGACCTTCTACCCAACCAAATATTATTATGAGCGCACACCAAGCAGTTGGACATAGTGGAGTATGCAAGACCCTGGATTTATTGTGACCTCAGTACTACTGGGAAAGTATGCACTTTGACATGCTCAAACAATTTCCTGCTGCCACCAGTGCCAAGTGGAGAAGCCCTTCCGCCAAAAGACTTCATATCAGTTAGTGAAACCTAACTTTGCTTGGCATAAGGCTTCTATTGATGTCATGGGCCCCTGATAACTAGAGTAAATCGTTCCAAGTATATTCTGGTGGCGATTTATCATATGACCAGGTGGGTTGAGGCATGGACAATGCATGATCTGGGGGCGGTCACTGTGGCAATGTCTGTGATGGAATGTATAATTCAGTGACATGGCTGTCCTCAATTTACCCTTACTGATAATGGAACCAACTTCACATCCCACATTTTACCCAAGCTCAACGAACTGATAGCCATCTGCAGGTTTTTGATAACCTCATATCATCCTGAGTCTAATGGGATGGTCAAGTGAGTTGATTGAACCTTGGTGAACATGCTCCAGAAATTAGTAATGGATTGACCTTCAGATTGGAGTTCCCTCCTATCCACAGCAGTCTTTACTTACAATATTAGCTATCATTCTGCTACAGGGAAGAGTCCATTTCAATTACTATATAGATGGCACCCTGCTCTACCCGCCCTGCTCTATGCCTGCGTGGAAAAGCCAGCAGAATGGATCCTCAACTCTACTTGACCAACCTGACAAATAGCTGATCAAACTGCAAACTGAAGCGTACTCATTCCTCTTAGACAAGAAGATAAAGAATCAGGCTACCATTCAAGTATGGTGTATCAGGCTAGCTTGGTTAAAAGATGGGATTATGGTTCTATTCCATGACTAACACAGGTTTGGGTGGAAGCACAAATTGGCCAGTATTTGGATTGGTCACTTTGAAATTATTGAGAAAACAGGTGTCAATGCAGATACTATCAAAGACCCCACAAGCAGTTGGATCATTAACCAAGTGCATGCAAAGTTCCTTGGGTGTATAAACAATAGGAAGCTCATCATCCAGTCAAGGAGAAATAATGTTGAGATTCTGATATGACTGGATGATAAGCCTTAAGTAGTTATGGCGTAATGGTTGATATTAACTAAATCAATTAGTATCAAGTAGAGATATTGCCTTAACATAAGGTGATAGGGTGATATGAGCTTAAGACAAATATTTAGTAAATCACCTCCAAATTAGGCAGTTAGGCAATGTCAATGCATGACGAATAACTGGTAGATCACCTCAAACTAAAGCGATTGAGAATTTAATAAATGGTAAAACTCTGCCAGATCCAATGAGAATATGGTGAAAGTGAATATTCTAAGCAAAAGGGTTAGTATTGATCAAAGCCACTAATATATAAGCAAGGTGAGAAGATTTAAAAGGGGAGGATAGTTAGTATAAGAGAATGAGCGGAACAGGAAGTTATACGCTGAAAATATTATATTAAATAAAATAATGTTGTCTGGGAAATTGCTCTATAATTTACACAGTGCATTCAAAAAGTCCTGGGACTGATGCTGCTATAGACATACAGATGGAGCTATCTCTGTGTCACAGCTGGAACACTATGTGACAACCCTTGCCACCTGGCCAGACTGTAACTGGACCATTTTACAAAGAGGTACTTGATCGCCTTTTGAAAAGAATTTGCAGGGTTAGGCCAGAAATGTACCAATCAGGGGAGTGGTTTCTTCTGCATGACAATGCTTCAGTCCACTCATCATTGATTGTCTCATAATTTCTCGCTGGAAAATCAGTCACAGTGATTAACCATCCACCCTAATCATCAGATTTGGCTCCGGCTGACTTCTTTCTGTTCCCTAAGCTGAAGGTGGCACTGAAGGGGAAGCGTTTTGATAATGTAGAGACAATTCAGAAGAATGTGACAGCTGTTTTAAACACGATTTGAAGGAGAACTATGCGCATGCCTTTCAATGATTATATGAGCGATCTAAATCTGTATAGAGAGGGAAGGGATGTATGTTGAATAGTAAATAATAAAATTTCATTTATCTGAAAAATTGTGTCCTTAATAGCATTAGTCCCAGAACTTTTTGAATGCAGCATGTATTAAGTTTATTACGTTGTCTCAAGGATGACAATCTTCATATTATAAGTTCTAATGCTCAGTGGGATTAATCCTGTGCAAAATCCCCTTGGTATATCTCTGTATACCACTAAAATTATAAAATCCCCAATCACTGAAGCAATTCATCACTAGGATCTCAGCATTTTGTAAGCAAAATTATCCTCACTCTGGGCGAAAATCTGCACTCTCACCAATAACTCCATTCCAGTTTCCCCCTTGGGGGAATCTGAACCCGCCAATCCAATCCAAAAATTTTCTACACCCAGGAACATTGGCCTTAGGGGTTGCAACAGCCTGGCTTTTAGTCAGGTTGCTTTTCACTTTGAGGCCTGTCAGCACTTGTTGTTCACCTACCTCCCAGCCCAACTAAACGTCATTCAAGCAGCAGTGCCTCTGGCATTCTGGCTTGCCTTCTGGGTGCTTAGCATCCTTACTAGCAGGTCAGTCAAAATTTTATCTTCCACCTCCCTGACATAATTACCATCCACTATTTCCAGCCATTTCCGCCCTCCTTGTTGAGATGGGCGCAGCAGTGGTCACCATCTATCAGATGAATGTGCAGTCAGTGGAAATCTTTCTTTCACTTTGATACCTAAATTGAAGCCAAATTCAGATTTTTTAAAAAAATAAAAAACTGACTTCTCAAATGAGCCAAAACTTACCAATGTTGATGCAATTGATGCCTGCTGCCCCGTCTTGGGGTGGTGGTGCACCGCCATCTGGTGTCTTTTGGCCACCGCTGAAGCACACCTGGGCTGGCTCTGCTAATCCTCCCAATGCTACCAGGCATTATGTCCCCCCTAAGGACTTGGCCCACCACCCCGCAAGCTTCCAAGCAGGGCTCTGGAGCCCTTTGGTTCTCCCAAGAAGCAATTTGCATTTCAGCCTCCAGGTCAAATATGAGAATCTTTTCCCATATGCTAGCATGACCATCATTAAGATGGCCACGGCGGTTTTTAACCCCACTGGCTATATCAACTTCTGCCCCTTTAAGGGTATTTTGATCTTGGCTTCCATTTGGAAGCTGATGTGGCAGCAGCATCTAAGCTGCTGATCATTTACAAAAAAATTCCCATTCCCACAGTTTTTATGTGGCTCCCAAATGAGGCCACTTTGGTGGTCCATTTTGGCAGTTTGCCATCTTTTCTCTCCCCTGAACGCCTTCACCACAAACTGAAGAAGGTTTTGGCCATTTATGGTGCAGATCCCATTTTGCAGTTTGTGATTCCCAATGGGGCAGGTTGGTTGGCAGGGCCTCACGCCTTTGTGACAATCCATCCTTTCCATCATGACACTCACCTTGCAATTCCCCCCCCTGCGCATGATGATCAGATATGCACCTGATCACCCTTTTTGGGTGCATGTCAAAAACAGCCATGCCATATTCTCCTTGTACTTTGAATTGGATCATTCAAAGCACAAGTGTCCCATGGCTTCCACCTCTGCTGTTTCCACCACTCCTCCTTCTGGCATTGGGCTGGCTGCTGCCTCACCCAAATTTTTTGAGTGGATCGTGATCCTTCTGCCCCCAGCCTCAGTTAATTCTTGTGCTGTTTCCAAAGCAGCAGTCAATCAAAATTTAAAATTTTTGAAAATTTGTCAGAATTATGGAATCCTGAGCTGATGGCTAAGACAGTTTTGGCTGAGCTGCCATAATCAACTGTTTGCAGCCAATCAGGATCTGCCACTTCACTGACTCCAGTGGTTGGCCCAGCATTAGCCTTTTTAAATCCATCTGAAGTGCTCAAATGGATTGATGATATGTTTTGCCTTATAATGTTAAGCCCAATTTTGCCTTGGAGGAATTTTTTGTAAATCCTTACAATTTGCATCCTCGCCATTTTAGATCTAAAAAAGGCTTCCCAATTATAAAAATACTAGCGGAGTTACCCGTGCTTTGCTACGGTGTCTATAGAATTTCAGGTGATTCGAATTGATTAATTTAGATTTTATATATAGTTAAGCAATAACTACTCGGCTAAATCTAATTGCTCAATCGAAGCAACCAAAAAGACCAACCACTCAGCTAAAACTAACTGAACTTATCAAATCAACCAATAATTTATCACCTCCAAAGCTAAACTGTATCCTCTCGATTCGACCAAAAACCATCAACCACTCGGCCAAATAAAATAAACATATCAAATCAATCAGATTCTAAATTATTTTAGCTTTTATATTGGTAGATAGCTATTAATAAGTTCAGAAACCATTAAACTATTAAAAATTCCAACCTCCAACCACTTAGCTAAAATCAATTAAGTCTGCCAAATTAATTAAACCATCAATCTCTTATCAGAAACTGTTGAGCCTATCGAATCAACCAAAAAATAAACCACCACTCAGCAAAAACCAATTATTGAACTTACAAAACAGCCAAAAACTAACAACTAAATATCAAAGCCTATGAAACTATTGAATTAAATGAATATGAAAATACACAGCCAAATTGCTATATAATTACCATTAGAAATATACGTTCTAGATCTTATATAGAACTGATGTTTAAATTTATATGATTATATTAAACAATTACATATTAACATTCCGTTCCCAAACTTTATAGAATACTTGTGCCAAGTTTGGTGATTTTTGGTTATTTGCTCGAGATAATGCATCTATATAAACAAATTAACATACTGATTCTTTTGTAAATAAAATTTAAGATTAATTCTTGTTGATATCCAGTTTAACACAGATTTGTTTGTGGGCTTAGAGTTCATCTGATAATCTTATTTTTTTATATTTGTAGATGGTTATCGATAAAATTAAGTAATCAAATTATACTGAATCAATATAAATTTACCAACCATTCAGCCATACCCAATCAAACCTATCGAACTAACTAAACCACTAAACCACTTAGCTAAAACCATTAGATTAAAAATTAACCAATCACCAACCGCTTCGTAAACCAAAACTAAATGTATCGAAACAACCAAAATCACAACTACTTACCAAAACCAATCAACTTTTATAATCAACCAATAATTAACTTTATTTAAACCGTTAAGCTTATTAATCAACACAAACCCACCAACCGCTCGACAAAACCATTTAAACTGCCGAATCAACCGAATATCAAACTTCTCGGCCGTAACAATATACCGATTTCCATTAAAAACATATAAAACTTTCACTTGTTACATATAAACTTTTTTATTTTACTATGAAAATTAAAAATCGGGCTTCAAGGTGCACACGGACCCCCTCCCGTCCACCTATAGCTAAATTTTCAGAGCTCTACATGCTCTATTTTTGGCTGGGCATCGCGCACACACACATACACATTTGCTTTTATATATAGATTACGCCAGGATTCGAACAACTGACCTTTTATAGAGTTGAAGTTTAGAGCCAAAAGCTGAGCTGATTATACTAGAGGAGGTATTTTTAAAATCAATTGGACTTTTGATTCAAAGTTTTGATTTAGATAAACTTGTTAAATACCCGAATGACCACTAACCACTTAAAACCATTTAAAATATCAAATCAGCTGAATATCAAACTGCTCAGCTGTAACAATATAGCGAATACCATCGAAGTATATATAGGATTTTCACTTGTTACATATAAAACTTTTTATTTTACTATTAAAATAATATTTTTTAAAATTTATTCTGCTATTCGGGGCGGAGACAAATCCAGCAAAGCAAAGATCATAAAAATCGGTCCAGCCGTTCTTGAGTTATAAATGTGTAACTAACACGACTTTGTTTTATATATATAGATTAACAAAATGGTGGTAGAAGCAGCAGCTGCTCCCACCAACACCCTCCTCCGCCAACATCTTCATGGGGCGATGGAACCTTTGCTGAGGGTATTCCCATCCCAAAATTCCCCATGATTTTGATGAGGATGCTAAATATGGAATTGAGCTCTCACTTTTGGTACGAGCCATGCCTGCATTGATACAGCAAAAACCTCTCTTTTTGACCCAAATTATCCTCAAACCTGCCAGTGCATCAAGTCATTAACTTGTGTGCCTACGCTCACCACTTTTGCTGAGCATTAACTTGATCAATACATTGAGGTGATGGATACCGCTGGCCTCATCAACAAAGAAACCCCCCAATTATAACTCCTTATGCCACATGTTGCTGATGCCCCAACACCTATGCTGTCCGCCATGGTCCGCCGGCTAAAGTGGGCACTGTACAAAAGTTTCCCCAAAGCATCTTCACCTTCTGATATGGCTTCCTAGGCTGATAACTTAGGGTCTATATTAGGAATTTCTTATTTTCTAATAATCCCTTTATTTGGCTCATTCACAAATAAAGTTGCATGGTGGCTCCCCCTTTTGGGTTGTGCACCACTAGTGCTAAAAAAATGTGCAGTCAGTGATCTGCCTCCTGTTGTTTTTTTGTATGATCACCAATTTTCTGAGAAGCTCCCAGGTGGCGTTGGAAGAATTTCTCTACATTGAAATACTTATTATACTCCACTTCCATCTTGGCCCACCCTCATAGTGTGTTCAGCTGGTACCTCCCTTAAAGTTGCAAATAAGGTCCTTGACGCCCTTGCTGAGTTTCAGATGTAATCCTTAATCGTCCTGGACAGTTTTGCTTCACTGAAAATACTCAGCAGAGCGTGGTCCTTCTAAATGCAGTTGAGGGTGATGCCTGCTGGTGCATGTGGGATCTTTTGCACTCTGTCATTCAGGCAGGCAACCCCACCTCACTTATTACATTAGTTTCAGCAGCTATGAAAACTCCTATGTTGTATTCCTAATGCATGTTCCATTTATTATCTATGTTTGCCAAAGCCCCTAACTTAACTTCCTTTTTTGCATCCTTCTGTGAGAAAGCTCTAGTGCTTGATCTCCCCTTAGATATCATCCATGCAATTTTCCAAACTGCGTTGGATTTGGTCTCCACCGACCATGTTATTTGGTCTTCCCCTATGGATACAGTAAACAGATATTAATAGCAGCGACTTCAATTAATGTTTCCCACTGCCACAATACCTGTGCAAAAAATGGTATCTTTGTAATTAGATTCACCAATCTGGGCTCAGTTTCTGATCCCAATGTCAATTCAGCATCTGCCTTGATTTGGGGGCTGACGCTGACCTTGCAACAGAGCTGGTATTCTTCAGCTCACCTGCCCCTCAGTTGACAGAAGACCAGCATTGGGAGAATGTAATCCAATCCCTTTCCCAAAATAATTACATTCCTTTAAAACCTGTTCTTCCTCTGATTTGGTTATAAGTTCTACTTTGTCAGCAGAATCACATGCAACTGCCTATTAAACAAAATTACGTCTACTTTTTATTACCAATGGAAATTAAAATTGGGCACACCAGGAGTCCCTCAAGGCCAGTTGACACAGGAGCAGCAAGTAACTTCATTAGTCTGAAGTTGGTCCAGCAGCTTAAATTAGACTTGGACCTGGGACCAGAGGTGTTGGTTGCGTCATTGGCCTCCCAGAAATCCTTCAAAGTGCGGCGCCCAGTGCCTTTCTCAGTTCACCAGTTTAGTTTCTACAATCCTTTTCTGTGATGCCTGACCTCATGTTCCCAGTAATTTTGGGTGTGGGTTGGTGGCGTCTTCATCATGTGAGAATCCACTTGGATTCAAACATGCTTTCTTTTGCCAAAGCCCAGATGGAGGGCGAGTTTTCATTGCTTGACACCCTCATTAAAGCTCAGATCTGAGGGTATATTATGACCCTTAGTTCTACCATGAGCCTTTACCAGATTCTTCAGCCACGTTGATGTCCAACCAGAGAATTTTTGATTCCAAAAAAACCGCCTTCCCCACATACTGAATTTGATTTGAAGTTCCAAGTGATGGTGGCCGTGGTGAATATAAACTGCCAAATGTACCCACATATGGCAAAAGAGGATGCCACCCTTGACGCATGGTTAGATGTCATGATCAAAATGGGCTGGTTTTCAGGAGACATCCCTTATTTGCCTTGCCCATTGTCTTTGCCAAGAAGGCATATGGTTTATTTTGCCACTGTCTGGATTATGGTCATCTCAACAATATATTGGTTCATGACCCCTACCCACTTCTGCTGGAACAGACAATTGGCCAATAGATTGTGATATCATGAGTATTTAAAACTTGAACTGGTAAACACCTTTAATCAAATTTAGATAGCAGAAGGCTAGGATTTCTTACTGCTATCTGGGAAAGATGAGGCATATTTCAATTTCACATAATGCCTTTTGGAGATAAAGAACGCGCCTGCAACATTCCAAAAGATGATTGATAGTGCGATAGGTGACCTATGGTTCACCTGCATGTTAGCATATATTGATGACATCCTGGTACACTTTCCCTCACCAAACAGCATGCAAAAGATTTGGAGGCAGTTGAGGCTGTCCTGCATAAGGCAGGTTTGTTAATCAAGCATTTGAAGTGCAAATTTTATTGGGAGTAAGTTACTTTTTAGGTAATCTCGCCCTATAGGATGAGTACACCATTACTTCCGGCAAATTGGATGCCATCCATGAATGGTCAATCCCAACAATTTAAAAGCAACTGAGAATCTTCTTGGGTGCAATAATTTTCTTTAAAATTCCCCCAATCTCTTGTAGTTGGCTGAACCACTACATCTGCTCACTAGAAAAAACGTTTCCTTCCGCTAGACGCCCAAGTGCCAGCAGTATTGATCCAATCAAGTAATTCTTCATATTGCCTCTCATCCTAAAGCACGCAGACCCCTCCATACCCTACATTATAGTGTGTGATGCAGCTTTCACCATGGTGGGGGCTGTCCTGCTCCAAGAGCACAATGGGTTGGAACACCACGTTGCATACTTTTCCTGCAAGTTTACCTCCATAGAGAAGTCCTGGGCCATCTATGACAAGTAGTTGGCAAATGGCGTGGGCCTTGACCCAATGGCGGTATTTCTTACAGAGTGCTCAACACAAGCTGACTGTGCATATGGACCACAAAGCTCTCCTATATTTCTACAAGCCGCAGAAGTTGGCACACCAGCAGGCTTAAACCTACCAAGACTTGTGCAGCTTTAATTTTAATTATGAGTTTGTGAAGGGAGCACTGAATGTACTTTTTGACTTTTTTAGTCAGAATCCCACACTGTGCCCAGCTGAATGGATGATGTAGACCTAATCACAGTTATTCCGCCAACTAAAATCTTGTCCATCACTCCTCTAATGGTTATATAACAGATTTAGGTCTGGATGCGCACATGGTCTTACAGGTCTTAGCAGCTCAGATGGCATATGCGGGGGGTTATAACTTTTGGAGCGGTTATCACTTCCAACTCCCAAGCATTCCCTCTATACTCTGTCTTAAGGATTATCCTGTTTAGGTCACGTTTGTGTGTACCTCCCTTTCTCTGGGATGAAGTAATCCAAACTCATTATAATCTCCCTGCAGTTGATCACCCTAGTAACAAAATATGCATTGATTTAGTTAAGCATACCTTCAACTGGCCAAGCTTTCTCAAAGGATATTCTTGCATAGATCACCAACTGCATAACATGTGCGCAGGCCAAATCTGACTAGTCAGGTAAGAATAGCCTCCTCCACCCTTTGCAGAAAGAAGAGGGGCGTGGACATTGGTGTCCGTGGACTTTATTGTCAATCTATCAAGATCCAATGGGTTCACAATGGTCATGGTGATCATAGATCGTTTCACTAAATTTTCCCTTTTTATCCCTTGCACCTCTTCCATCACCTCCAAGACCACCCGCCTATTCATGAGTAACGTGTTCTCTGTGTTTGGACTCCTGCAGGAAATCATCAGTGACTGTAGACTCAATTTTTAATATTTGAAGTGGGTTGACCTTGGGACAAATATACCACACTAAGATTTTCTAGCCAGTATAGGTTTCAAACTCAAAGCTTGCACTAGGGTGGAAGCAGCTTTACCTGCCAGGCTAACCACCCTTGTGGGACTCAATTTGCAGTGCATATTTGGAACAAACTCTTGGCGATTTTGAAAATATGCCTTTTTGTTCCACCACATACCATCCTCAGTCAGATGGCAAAAATGAATGTGTTAATAAAAATTTGGGATAGTATCTGCATGCTACGCTGCAGCTGCTTAGATTACTTGGGCAGATGACCTTCCGCTCAACCAGTTTGTGTACAATAATGGAACTCATGCATCCACAGGCGTCTCTCCATACAAAGCTACCTTGAGGTATAACCCATCTTTTTCAGTTTGACTGTACCTTCACTCAGAGGTGCCAGCTGCAGCTGCCCATGCTCAGAACATTTGTGCCACACAGTCCTTGGTTCAGGAACAATTGCCCAAGACCATTAGCAATTAAACAGTTTGCAGATCAAAAGTGGCTCCCAGAACATGAGATAAAGGTAGTTTTGAACATCATGTTGAACATGCAGCATTTGCGCATGCATGTGCCCTCACAAATGTTTGTGAGAAAACGCTCAGGCCACATATAGTAGAAGAAGACCTGGGAAATGGTGCATTCCGCTTTAAATTGCCAGCTCACTGGAAGCAACATCTCATCTTCCATATCTTACAGTTGTCACCATTCAATGGGCAATTTCAACTGGAACCTGAGCCCATTGTGATCAAAGGGAACAGAGGAAGCTGAAGTTGACACCACTTTTTGCTTCCCAATGCTCACACAGATCGTTTCAGTATTTAGTCATTTGGAAGGGCTACCCAGCCTTTGAAAATAGTTGGGTTGGCTCATGGGACTGTGAAAACTGTTTAGAACTTGTCAAGGCCTTCACACCACCCACCCCCTCCCCAATGCTCCCCACCCTCCTTCAAAAGATCGTGACACTGATGGAAATCAAGTTACCCAAGGCCCATAAAAATGTGGCCCTTTCCCAGTTTCCCAGTGGTGGCGCTCCACCTTTATGAAAAGGTAAGGATAATGTAAATCTGGGGAGCATCCCCAATGCTTGACTGGTGGTTTTCCCAATCAAGATTCTAATATAACTGGACAATAAACCCCAGATAGCTATGGCGTATATGCTAAAATCTGCTGACAACAATTTACTAAATTCCAAATATTCAATCACTTTGATATAAAGCGATACTGAGCCCAGGAAGGATAGTTATTGGATTATCTCCAAATAAGGCAATAAGGCAATGTCAATTCAGAATGAATTCTAGATGAACACCTCAAATGAAGGTAATAGAGGTTTTTAAGAATAGTAGACCCTGTCAGGACCTCACAGTTACAAGGATGAATCAATGAGAATATGGTGGTAAATAATAATCTAAGCAAAAAATTGGAACTGACCAAAATCACTGATGTATAAGCAAGATGAGAAGATTGAGACAAGAAGGTTGTCAATAGGTAGAAGGAAGCGGAGCATAAAGGAACTGCTACTAATAATAATAAAAATAAAGTGGTGTTGACAAAGCAAATTGCTTCATATTTTATTACATTCTTTAAATTTGCTTTGAGGACTGACAATACTCATATCATCTATCTGTTGCTCAGTGGGAACAACCCTGTGTGACCTTCCAGCGTATCTCAATGCTATTGCCAAAATTATAACAGTGGTACTCACTACAGGGATCCCATTGATCAACACCAAAAAAATAAAAATAACACC
>JAKSZP010016539.1:0-32122 GCA_022478985.1 Massospora cicadina | reverse complement strand
CCACCTCCTGTTTGTATAGGCCAAACATGGCTGCTGTTTGACTAAATTTATCAATATAAACCTCAAAGGAAGACAGTAATAAAAAATAAGTAAAGCTTAGGAACGGCTTAATTTGATATATTTAGGAAAGTTGATAGAAAATGGATTAGAGAACCTCCCATTCTCAAGTCCCTTCTCTTGTAGCTCTCTGCTGCAAACATAGATCAAGCTCATTCATCATGCTTGACGCTATGTCTTTTGAAATATGCCATAAGCAAACCTGAATTGTTTTAGGCCAGATTGAATTCTATAGTGGCTGAACCACCACACCCAAGAATCGTTCTAATTCTGATTCAAATACGCCTTTAACCTAGAAACCCACCACTTCAAAACCATTTGGTTCAACCCCAGGCCTGAAGAAACATATCACTGCCATCCTTCCCCAGTCTTAGTCTCAACCTGGGGTCTAGCCAGGACTAATGCTCTCTCACCCCCTCTACCTTCCACACCAGCTTGTCCTGTCTTATCAAAGATCAGGGCAATGTGATGTTTAGGATAAACCTCAACCATCACATATAGTAAATCAGAAGATTATAGTATCTGACTATTTTTTGGTAAAGGGTTGACCAAGTTGCAAAATGAAGATGATCCATTAATGCTATATTCATACGATTTTTAATGATGCCATCTGAACAGATCTATGTGAAGCTATTGTCCCTCTATAATACCCAAATTATTATACAATACTAATATGACTAGAAGATGAAATGTATAATAAGGTAAAATTAACTTATATAGCCCAAGTAGTACGTCATGATACATATGAAAGCACTAAGACTATAAAACTTCTTATTAAAATTTATGTTTTATTCCTAAAAGATTAACTCTATTTATGTTTACTTCCAACTATTCAATCCTTTGCTCAGTGCTAGCTTATAGTTTTGGAGCAAACAACGCTAAAAGTTAGTTGATAATTAATTAGATATGATTTCAGTGTGCTCTATTACGTCTAGCAAACAAAATTACCACCTTTTTTAGCTAAAACGTCAAGCAGAAAGTGCTATATCAGATTTAATCTCTATCAATCAAAATCTTACTGTATGGCACGTCCAGAAAACACTTCTTAGAATTTAGTGAGCTTTAACACCTGGCAACTATATATACTCTACCGAGCAAAGACAAAGTTTGAAAAACTGATTATTACTACAAGGTAGTGATACCTTGACTATCTTTGTAAGGATCATATCAATAGAATGTTAATTTAAAGATATGAAAGTTCCATATGATAAGAGGTGATGAGCCGGACCATCAAACTGCTTTAAATTTATAAGAGTTGTTGCACTCTTGTTGTGATTTCAGTATGCCCACATTATCCAGCTCTCTAGATTATATATATCTATGCTTATCCATTGGAGACAATACCCAATAGTGGATGTAGAAGTTATCATTTTATATGATAACTGTTGTTTATTAAAAGTTCCTAGACATATATTAATTAATCCGCCAGTATTTAAATACATCAGATTAATAGTGTTTCATTAAGGAGAATCCCCGAAAATGTATTTACATATGGTTCAATAATCAACTTATTTATTGGTAGTAATATATCAATTAATTAGAGTTTTTCGCTGATCAACTAATGGATTTATCATCAGTTGCTGAGGCGTTGACAACGATTTAAATAGAAGCTCACAAGTAAACTTTTAAATAACTTGACCTGCTGTTAGTAGGTAAAAGATCCCATTACAAAAGCAGATTGCTAGCCTAATAGGATATTACGCTGAGGCTGATTAAGATGTTAGGACATGGTCTTTGATTCAACCAGAGAGGGGTTGCATTCTAGTCAGCGGCATAATCCAAATAAACAGAAGAGGAAGAACATTGTTGGAGGCGACTTTAGAGGATAATTCATCAGCTACGGCTGCTGTTTCCTATTGTGGTGCCAATGGAGGAGTTGGGTGTCAGATATTCCTTAAAAATTCCCTTGATTTTTAACAAAAAAACCAAATACAAGATGAATCTTAATAAGTCTCATAGTTTTCTAGCCTGTTATACATTTGTGTAATTTACTCTTGAAATTAGAGTTGAAGTCTTTTCCTGACATGAGGTACCAGAGGATATTGTGTCAGACCAAGGTCCACAGTTCACATCTCGGTTCTGGTTACATCTGTTGGGAAACTTGAAGATAAAGTCCTCCCGTCCATCAGTTTACCATCCCCAATCAAATAAAGTTTAGAAATATTGCTTGTCAAGTTCTACGCGGCTTCTGCTTCAAGAGAGGAAGGGAGAAGTTCCCTTAAGAACCTCTGATAATACTGATAAGTAGGTTAAGTTCTATTGAAAGTAAGAAGTTCCTTTGTTCCAGACGCTGTCAACTATAGAGGAAGAGTTGAAGGTATAAGATTTCCCTTGGTGTCTGGATAAATTCAGGGTACCTTTTATAGTGGGTTGAAGGAAGGTTGCCAGTGTCTGTCCCAAAGAAAAACCTGAGCAAAGATATACCTTTGGCTGTTGAAGTTCATCTGAATACTAGTTTTCATACTTTATAACTTACCAAATAATATCAAGTACATTATATCAACAGTTATTGGTTGTACACATTAGAAAATGTTCAGTAGACTTAAGATTTACAGGGAAGCCAGATGAAAGATTACTTTTAATGCTCATGACAGGGGTTAACTTAGTACCAGCTCTAAAGTTTACATTTAGTACTCACTATAGGGGTAGTTTGAGTTTTCAGGCCAAATATACAGAAGAACGTATCAGCACAATGTCATACAAGAACCAACTTAGGAAGCTGTGGACATAATAGGAAACCATTAACAAGAATGCGCTGAACTCAGCGTCACAATCTGATCTTGCCAGTCTTGATAAGCAAAGACAAAAATCTGATGAGGAAATTTGAAAAATTGGAAAGGTTAGTAACAATCTTTATGGAAAAGTACCTCATTGAAAATGGAAGGAGACCAAATTAATCAAAGAGTTAGTATTTATAAAAACTTAATGAGAAGCGGATAGAGAATACTTCTGTCAGATTCAGTAAGATATAGAACGGATGCTAAAGTGCTTAGAAGAACTAAAAATCAAGTGTGATTATGCCAGATAGAGGCAATTGATCCAAAAATGAAAACACAATAATTTAGCTTGGTTGTACAAACCTCAAGAAAATGCCTATATCTTTCACTGTAACTTATGATATTTCTCCAAAAAAGACACCTATCATTGGTCAGTTGTAAAAAAGAAATCCTCTGTCATTGTAGCAATGGAGAATTTTGGAGCACGCCAAATTTACCTATATCTCACTAGAATAGCGCACTGACGTTTTCCGCCTAATTAAAATGACAATGTTTGGATATGGTGATTGACAAAAGTAATAACCATGATTAACTGCTTAGAAATTGACTGTCAAAATCTGGTGTTGCCAGATCTCACTGGGAACAATTGGATGTACAGTGATACTAAAGAAGCAATAATGACTGAGTTTGAGGGTCCTGCATAGATAGCTAACTTAAACAGAAGTTTATTAGAATCCAGTTTAAAAATGTGAAATAATTGCTGCTTTTGCTGACTGATTTTACAAAAAAGATCCCAAATCCTGGCTTGTGCAAAAGTTCTATCAGATTTCAATAATGTATAGAAGTACAAGCAGCGCTTCAACCCTATAAAGTTTTGCGCCACACTATGGTTTTGGCGCTTGCAAACCAAACTTCCACATCGCAGATGCTGAAGTATCTCTTGTTGTTAGGAGTAACATTTGAAGCACCTATTAAACCTTTAAAGCCATTACCGCCAGAACTCATAGTACAGTGAGATTTTCTGAGACCTATAAGGAACAGTAGAATTGTGTCATAATAGGAAATAAGCCCAAAGGACTTAAATGAGCGGATAAAGCTTAAATCTTCAGCTACCAAAGTAATACTTGGGAATGTAGTTGCTCAATGTTGAGATAAGAAGCCTTTGAAGCAAGCTACTCTGGTGTAGGCTGTCAGACATTTGCCCTCCCAGTTATAAGAGAAGAATGTTTTGGGTTGAAATCCGCCGAAAAGGGGAAATGTCAGCCATTTGCAAGTTTGTGATGATGATTCAAATGATTTAAATAATGATAATGCTGATATTGGCCAAAAGACCCTGGCCGATTCTCAGTGAAACCCTGTTTATTGGGGTGACACCATTTCAAATCCTGAACGGGCAAAAACATTAAATTTAGCAGTCAGATTACTCTGACCTCATGATGAACCATGGGGCGACCATCGGATGGTACTCCCCTTGCCCCCACCAGGTCCTTCCTAGCACCTATGTGGGGACCACCCCCTTTTAAAGGCGTGGCGGAGGTCCCCCAAGGTGAAAGTATTTTAAAAAGCGAGGAAAGGTTGAAATACATCAAAATATTAACGCATGGGTACATTCTGCCCCAAAACCCCATCCCATCTGTTGTTTTGCCAAAAAAGTAACTCAAATTTCCCAAGATCTAATAGGATAGTATACCGTATTCCTAATTTGGAATGCATTATAAGCTATTCTGAACCTATCCTTGAATTCCCCCTGACCTTCGATGAAGTTTAAATACTGATCAGTCAGATATCAAAAAGAGTCATTTTTAACTCTTTATCACGCTCCTAATAAAATTTATAAAAACCAAGTTTTAATAGAGCTTTTATATATTAATTTATTTACAAACTTTTTGTGGAATCCAGCAGGCGTTAAGCACCATTGAGCAAGAATCAGCTGGATTCCTACAAAATGGTGCTCACTAAAGGGGACCCCATGTATAACCAGAATAGTTGCTCTTGAAAAGCAACTAGAAAGCGCTCTATCCCGTTTCAATAAACTTGAGCAGCGCCCACTAAAACAACGTCTCACAGACAAGTACATTCTGGAGGAGGATGCATTGCTACTTTTCTATACGTTTATGAAGCTGCCATGTATGGGGCAACGGACAAACAGAAGGCCCAACACATCCTTCTTTGTTTAAGTCGCCTAGCACAAGAGATGATAATCCCTTACCTGGACCCTTTGCACACTTGGGCAGAGGTGAAGGAAGCTCTTCTGGCTGAATTCTGATCAAAGCAGAGTCTACAAAGGGAAAAATAGGCTTTTATGCGCATTAACATGTATGAAAGTGAATCTCACATTGCTCTTGCTGAACAATTTTACCTCGCTGCACAGAGGTTATCCACCTCTGAGATTCTCACCCTTGAGATGCTATCGCCGCCCTGTTAACTGGGTTAGCTTCTAAGCCCTCTCTAGAAAGACATATCATCTCAGTAAAACGCTACTTTAAAAACATTTGCGACATCAAAGAGGCTTTGTTAGATGTGGCCAAAATTCATGTATGTGTTACAACAAAAGTTGTTGATGTGAAACCTTCAGCTCTAACCATTGAGGAACTTCCACCTGTGGAACAATTGGGAGTGATCTCACCTGTGCCCATCCTCCCTGCAAAACCTGCTTCACTAGTGCCACTTAAACAGAATATCACTCCGTCTTAAAAATTAGAGACTCTGTAAGGTAGTAAAAACCATACTCCCGCACAATCTCACTAAAGCTGTTGTGCCTTCCCCTCCAGCTAAGCTGGTAAATGCGCGCCCTAAGGCTATTCTATCTCCTGTGACCATCTCCACTACCTCCATCGCAGCCTTGCCAGTTGTTGAGAATACCCTTGAGGACAAATCTAAGGGGGTTATGATGACATTGGTTACTATATATTGGGAGCTCCCGCAGAAGTAGAGGTTCCTGATCATTTGAACGCTGGAGGAGTAGATGAGACAACCATACCTGAGGAAACAGACATCAGCAAAATTCTAGGGTGTCCAAAAGTTATTTACACTGCCAGCGATGGTGACCAATTCTTAGATGAATAGATTTTACCTCTTCAGCAGGTGTATCCCATGAAATCCATCTTGGATAAATACCCTGAAACTGCTAAAAACTAACCTCCACCTTTTGGCTCAATGAGCTCTTAGCTTTGTCACCTAACTTTGGAGGAACGCTTACTGAGGTTGAAGTAGACATTCAAAAGGTATGAATACTGGCCATCCTGGACACCAGCTCCCCAGTTGACGTGATCTACACAAAGCTTATTAAGAAGATAAAGTTAGCGCCTGACTTGGAGTACACACAAGAATTTGGAACTTATGGCCCAAATAATACCCGTGCAATTGGGGCATATTCTTCCCTTCCCATTCAAATTGGAAAGCTTATTTTATCAGCCCCTGCTGTGGCTTTGGATAACAACTCATATGATACGCTCATTGGAACTCAGTTTGTGATTGAATATGAGGGAATAATAAACATGAAGCAAGGATACCTCTCATTACTCAACTATAAAGTCCTGTTAGTCTTATCCAATAAAGAACCCAGCAATCATGAATACACTTGCCTGATCAAATCCCTCTATCAGCTATGCCTTTACCTTATTCCACCTCTGGAAGCAACACTAAGAAACTGCCCAACTCAGTGGATGTGAGGGACGGCATTCCTTTCTATGCTTCAGATGAGGTATTAATTAAGCCTGGTGAACACGCGGTTGACACTAAAATCACGCTCCAAATCCCACACCACTGCTTGTTGTATATTACAAATCTTGAGGGCGTTAGCCCCTTGGAGCCCCAGGTACTGCCTGGGATACTAGACCCAGCCTACCAGAGGCCTATTACCCTTCTACTGGGAAACCTCACCGGAAAAGACATGGTCATTCAAAAACACCAGGTGATTAGTAGAGGATTTTTACTTCCAGTGGAGGATATTAAAAGTATCCACTCCATCGGTTCTATGGCATATTTGGGCTTGTAAATAGATATCCTTGTGTGTGCCCTACCCAATGTGCATATTTCAGATGAGCTAATCCCAGACAAATTGGAAAAAGTTCATACTTTATTAGACGAATACAGCGACATATTTTCCAAATCAGACAAGTCTATGGTCACATGAAAGGCTGGTGTCACCCCATAGATGTGGGTGATGCCCATCCTATTAGGTCTAAGCCTTACCTTAAGTCAAAGGTGGAAGAACTGTAGATGAGGACGGAGCTCCAGCAGTTGCTAGACGCGGAGCTATTAGTTACTTTACAAAGCCCTTAGTCTTCCCCTCTATTGCTTATTAAAAAGAAAAGCAAAGGTCATCAGATAGTTATGGGCTACCGAAAGTTGGATAACCTCACAAAAAAGGATAGCTATCCTATCCCCTGCATTGACGACGCCCTGGCCCAAATCTCTGGCTCTAACTTCTTTTCCGCCATGGACTTGGCTAGCGGCTATTGGCAAATGGACCTTTCCCCTGAAGATCAGGGGAAATGTGCTCTCATTTATAGTGAGGGTCTTTTCCAACCAACCCGATTACCTCAAGGGTTGTGTAACGCACCTGCATCTTTCCAGTGTGCAATGGACCACATTTTGTGGGACCTGAAGTTAACTTGTGTCATAATATATCTTGATGATATCACAATGTTCTCATGAATCTTCAACAAACATCTTGATCACCTGAAGGAGGTGTTTCAGAAGTTATGCAAGCCAAATATTAAGTTGAAGCCTTCAAAGTGTACCTTCTTCCAAAGGAAATTGGATTTCGTGGGACATTCCATTTCCTGAGAAGGAATTCAATCCATTTAAGATAAGGGTGAAGCAATTTCAAAAATGCCTCCCCCTTAAAATCTATGGGATATTCAGGTATTCCTAGGGATGATGGGTATTACTATCAGTTTATCCCCCAAGTTTGACCAGCTTAGTGAACCTCTTGTTTGACTATTGACTAATAATACCCCTTTCTATTGGGGCACTGAACAGAAGGCTGCTTTTGAGACATTGGAACAACTGCTACAACAACGCCCTATCCTGATGCATCCCAATTATAATAAACCATTTATCCTGTTTATCAACACTTCAGATTATGCCGTTAAGGCCATCTTAGCCCAATTAGATGAAAATGGCTTAGATCATCCAGTATCCTATCTCAGTAAGATGCTGTCAAAAGCAGAATGCAACTATAGTGTAATTGAAAGGAGTGCCTTGCCATTCTATTTGCTGTGAAACACTACCTCCCTTTTTTATATAGGACCGCCTTCACTGTGGTTACAGACCACGCTTCCTTAAAATGGTTGCAGAACATGAAGGATCCTACTGGTTGGTTAGCTCATTGGGATCTAAAGCTCCAGCATTATGACATGAAAATTGAGCACCATGCTGGAACCTGTTACATGAATGTTGATGGGTTAACTTGGATACCAGTCCTTCACTTGGATAATAGTGAGGCGGGAGGTTACATGACTCTTAATGACCCCTAATGACTGGGAGGATGAGGATGAGCTGTTACAGAAAATGTTAGCCTGGCACTCCCATAACACTAAAGTGGAGAACGGAAAGTTGTATAAGCAGGTGGGGCAAAATGGCTGCCTTATCTGCGGCCCTCAGAACGCATACCTGCTATCCTAGAAGCTCACTCCACCCTAGGTCATGGAGGGGCTAAGAAAACTTATGAGTGGATTAAGGATCAGTACTACTGGGATGGAATGATAGAATCTATAGTTGACGTATTGGAAGCTTGCCTTACATGTAAGAAGCAATCCAGTTTAGAGACTAGATACCAATATCAACCAATTACACCTCAACAACCGTTCACACCATCAGTTTGGATGTAGAAAGGTCCCTCCCACGGACTAATAGTGGGAATAAATTTATCCTAGTAGGTATTGACCACTTTACTAAGTGGGTCAAAGCTTTGGCCCTCCCTGCCCAATCGTCCAAGGCCACCGCAACATTTTTATATCAAAATATTTTCACTCGCCATGGATGTCCCCAAGTACTACTCTGTGGTAATGGTAAGAACTTCACTTCCAGAGTAGTTAAAGTCCTGGATACATCTATGGGATCACAAAAACTCTTCTCAGCTCCATATAACCCCTCCACCAATGGAACCATGGAAAGAGCAAATGGGACATTGGTTTCTATTCTTCAGAAAATGACCTCCTCCAATCCTCTTCACTGTGATCATTATCTACCCAGTGCTCTTATGGCATATTGGATTAGCTACTACTGGCATTTGAAATGCCCCTTCCATGTCTTGTATGGGCGAGAACCAGGAATACCTGCTCTCTTAATTAAGGATGTAATCTCCTCTAGAGTTGAGGAGCCCAAGAAAGTTATAAGATGATTGGCTCAGCATATCATCCAACCCCAATCTAGGCAATGACTAAGTTAGCAAAAACGGTGACTAAAGAAGGGCAGGCGGCCAAAGAGCTCAGAACCCACCTACCTAAATTCCAAGTGTCCATTATGGTATTATACTACCATAACCGCATCACTCCTAGAAGTGGTAAGCTTGGATCAATTTGGGAGGGTCCCTTAACCATCACATACAAGAGAGGAAATGAGTACTCCATCAATTTTCTAGCTACCAGAATTACCATTAATCGCGTACATGGCCGTTTCCTATGGCCCTACTCTCCCCCCAACATTCTTGAGGGGGGTAATGTCAGACATTTGCCCTCAAAGCTGAGAATAAGAATTTTTTGGTCAAATTCAGCTTAAAAAAGGGGAAATATCGGTCATTTGCAATTTTCTGATGTTACTAAGAGTGATTTTATTAATAATAAAAACAATGATATTGAGGATATTGGCCAAAAGACCCTGTCTAATTCTTGGTGGAACCCCAGTTAATCAGGGCAACACCATTTTCTAAACTGCATGGGAACTAACCATAAAATTGAGCAGTCAGATTACTCTGACCATGCGACAGACTGTGGGGCATCTATTGGGAAGTACTCCCCCAGCCTCAACCAGGTCCTTCAAAGCGCCTACGCAGGGACCACCCCCTTATATAGGCATGGTGGGAGTCCCCAAGGCGCAAAAGATTTCATGAATGAGGATTGGATGAAGTTTATAAAATTGTTACCTCATGGGTACATTTTAGCCAATGGTAAATCCCCTGCTATCATTCAGCCAAAATGAACTGAGTATTCTGAGCTTCAATAAGCTGCTTTATCATATTTCCTTGTTTGAACAGTAACGCCATACCAAACTTGCTAGTGAATTCCCTACCAACTTTGATACTGTTTAAATACGGATTGGTCAAATATTGAGGGAATCACTTTTTCTCTCTTACCCCATGTTACTAATAAAAAAACCCTCAAAAAACCCAAGATTTTTTTTAGTTTACATTTATTAAATTTATCAAATATTTTGTGGGATCCAGAAGCGTTAACACCAGTGAGCACAAAAAAGCTGGATTCCTACTCTCTCAGCACCTTTGTGTACTTATCCCAGGTCTAGTCTTGATGGGGCATTTATGTGGATACCTCTCAATAGAATTACTCTCCCAATATTATACTTGACATGGAACAACAGAAGAAGTCAATAAATATGTTATTAAAGAATCTGAGAATAAAAGAAAATATTAGTTGGAAGCTTACCAATAAGGACAGCCTATGAGTGACCCTAATAGAGTAACTTGTTATTATACTAGTGATTTTAATAGCTTTATGAAGAATCAGAATGGCCAATTAGTTTTTAGGAAAGTAAATAAAAATGCAAAATTATCTAGATGACACTAGAGTAAAAGTATGCTGGACTAAGGTCCCTGATCTAAGGTATTTTGGCAATCCTTTCTAAATTGATTTAAGAAGATGCCTTTGTTCAGATTGGTATAAAACTTTTCCCTTTATTATAGATCATATAATCTACCAAAATCTGGTTTACTTTGAGCAAGCGTTTTCTAAGTAGATAATTTAATACAAATACCAAAAAGTAGGTAGTACTTCAAGATAGCCTTGAAAGTAGTATAAACATCCCTAATAATATTAATAAAAATAAGATTTTCTGGTTGAAGTTTTACTAAGTAAAATTAAATTTATTTAAGTTCTCATTTATTGTTCTTGGTGCATTTAACGGCAGGATCTAGTTGTAAAAGTGAGAATATAAGAGTTTAGACGGGCTCCCTTCCATTTAATGAGAATAAGCACCAACTTTTTTACCTAGCTATTAAACCACAAGAAGCTAGAATCTCACATCCATATTTAAGTGCAAGTTTTAACTAGTGTCAGGATCAAATAATCCTTTCTTCAAGATTCAAATTCTAGTTCCATTGACACATTCAAGTACTCTAGAAAACTTGAATAAATTTTGGAATACTAAGAAAGAAAACTTGTAATATTTATTTTGGTAGATTTAATTTAAGATATTATAAAGTATAAGGTTGTTGAGACAACAATTGCTAATAATCTGCATAGATCAACGTAATTTTTTAGTGAATTTTCTTACACTAAGTTAGCTTCAAAAAAATTATAATGCTGAAATGAAAATGCACATAAATGCTCAAATTGCTTTAAATTAAGTCCATATTAGTTTCTTTTTACTTAAAGAGATGATGCTTGTTTCCTTAACTTTCACCATGAAGATTTCTATATATGTTCTATGTGTGAAATACTATATCTCCGCCCTTGCGCTTATTTTTTATGAAGTTTCTAGACCCAGGTTTAAACAACAAAATTTTTACAAAAACATTTAATTCCCCTTATTTTTTACATATGCTTTCAGTGAGAGCTGAACTTTCATTAGTGCCAATTATTCACTCAACTATAAGTTCATGAATGCATTCATTTTTGTGAAAAAAGACTTAGTACTTTTATTGTTTTTTTCTAAATTATATAGCTGTCCTCTGTCCAACTTGCCACTATGAAGATAAGGGAACCCGACCATCTAGTACTAAAAAAAGATAAGGGAACCCAGATTTGAATTGGTATTCATATTAACAAATTACAACTCCTGGCCATGCCCTATGTCTTGATAAACTAGATCAATATAGTCTATGTAGATGCTAGAGTTTTACTATTCCATATATGCTGTTTATTAAGCTCCTATAACTACTAAGCTCAACAAATTTACGTTATAATTTCAGCTATAGGTTTCTATACTTAATTATGCTATTTATGTTTTTGTTTTCCCATTCAGTCTGAAAAGCGCATGATTGAGAATGTGTTATTAGTACTTGAAACAAATGTTTTCTACTATTCAAAGATGACAATTTATATTTAAAACATTGATTTACACATAGAAGATGAGTTGAATAAATCGCATCACATCTTATTATAATATATATATATATATAGTACCTACAAATATTAGAAGACCAAGATCTTTATCTCATTACTAAGTGACTTTCAAGATGGCATAGTGATGTTCCCTGGTAAGCCTCAAAAATAATAAATTATATGCTACATCCTAAAAATCAATGTGCTCTGTTATCTTGATTTTTGTCTACTTTATCTTTTTAAAGGAAAAGTTTACCATCACAGATCTTTTTATCCGTGTTTTAAGGCAAAAATTGTGAATATTAAATTTGAAGGAGGCCTTACTGGATATCTCTTAATGACTTTTCACTGCCACTATGTCATTGCACATTATACTCAACTGTGCTTTATTTTAGAAAATGGCTTAGCAATTTGACTCTCAGGCTGCTATAATTTTGTTAGGTTATTGTGTACTAATTATGAATTAGTAACTTCTTCTACCTGCATTGACCAGTTATCTTATACTTAAAAAGAATTTAATGGTATTATACACCCTTGCAGATTTTCACAAACATCTTATGCACGCTTAACACCCTTGAATCATTAAAATGACCTCCATGCTCCAGAATTCTAATTTTATCTACTAGATAATTCAAAGCAGGCTTAATAGAATAAAAAAACTTCTTATTATAATATTTTCAACCCACATAATCCAACCCTGATATCTACTTTCAGACCATTATGTTATATATCTAGTCTTATATCATTTAAATAGTGATTTATAAATTCTTTAAGCCAAATAATTGCCGCCTTTTATGATTTTACTTTTTATGGCTTGAGCTGTTTTTAGGTTTATCATTATTTGGAAAAAATGAAAAGGTTAGCTACCAATAAAAGTGTTTCTAAGGCGCTTCAATAATTAAAATTATAGCTGCACAAGTACATAGACTGCATAAAAGTTAGCCCTAGTATGACTCTCAATGAAGAAGGCTTAAACCCATTTTTTGACTATTACTTGAAGGATATCTGGTTTAAAAAAAGAATCAGAATCGTCTATTACATCACTACTCTGGGATAGGTTTGCCTTTATGAAACAGAAGTTTATGAGCGCTTGCCTGATATATACTATACCAAGTCCTCATTTTACGTTATAAATATATATTAAATACCTTTAAATTGCTTCCTAGACTTGTCTTTATCAACTAAAAGTTTCAAAAGATTTTCAGGATGAAAGGTTGCAAGAAACATTGACTTTAAAAAATTTCTTGGTATAATGGCAATAGTTTTCCTTGCATTATAAAAACATTTAAAATGAAAATATCAAAAAATTCTTACAAGGTCTTCTCCTCTCATAAATTAGCAGAGAAAATTGTCACATATATAGACCCAATTTTTATATCATGTTTTGAAACATATTCTTGCCTACTTGCGCATAAATCCTAATCATTATTTACTTACTAATTCTAGTTTTGATCATAATGAGTCTATCAATTTAAATTTATCTTTTAGTTACACAAACACTAAGAGTTTTGTGATTTTTTAGCTTTTACTTGCCAATTTGCTTGTCACTTCTCATCTTACTTTGTCCAAAAAAATCCCCTTATATATTTACATTGAAAATTCTATGTAACATTAAATGCTAAAGTGAGTACTTTATCTTGCTACATCAACTTATTCTTATATAAGACAAACCTAGAGGAACTAGATTTGCTACTAGTAATGGCTATCAAAGAAGCAAAGTCTATAACCAAAGTCTTACAAATTCTTATCTAGAGCTAAATTGAGAATAATATGATACTAACTTTTGTTATTAACTGTTAATTTATTAAGTTTAAAACTAGAAAAATACCACAGGAACACAATACGCTTTACTTCATAAATTGAACTTTGTTTAAGTGACTTACAAAGGGGCCCATGTCTAGCTAAAAACTTCTAAATCTATATTATGATTCTGATGGCCTATTATATATTACTGACTATGTTTCAAAAACATTGGAATAGATTAAAAAATGAATCTTGCCCTAATTCTATTGGACACCAAATAATAAGGAGATAGTCCTGCTCTATATCTATTGTGGGATCTGAAAAACCATAAATCAACCAAAACATCTTAGATGCTATAGTGATCCTAAGAGGACATGTAGGTAGCAAAGAACTAGGATACTATCTTTTTTTATTCTTAAGATAACTTATCAAAGCTTAAAACTTTCTATTGTGTTTTTTCCAATGAGTAAATAAATTTTTTAGGTAGCTAAATCAGGTCTTTTATCAAGCTTTTACATTTGTGTTAGGGTTCCATATAGTATCTTAGAACTTATCACTAATTAAAATTTGACAATCAATAGAATGCTTAGTTTTGCGGCAGAAAGAATTAGATTTAAAGCCACTCAGGGAAGGTGTGGCAGCATTTTTGGATATCATTATCAAAAAAAGTTAAGTTAGGAAAGCCAAATGTTTGCTTCCTATAAACCACTAAGAGTAGAGAAAACATATACTCTTGCACAAGGGCAACATTGTCGTGAGGGGTGGAGAGGAGAGGGCGTTTATGGAAAGAGCTTATGTTTAAGTCCAGGAGAATGTCCCATGTGTGTAGATTGGGCGCTCTTTCCATTTCTGAATAGAAAGGGGCTGAAGAGGGCAGCTGTACCCCTTGTCTCCCAGGGCGACCTCGCCCATGTGATAGACAAGCGCTGGGTAATGGCCCTCCCTCTTCAGATTCCTCCCCCGGTACCCTTGCTCACCTCAGCTCAACTGGTCAGCCAGATTAAGGAAATCTATGCTAAAATTACTGTGTTGTGGTTGATGAATTCAAGACTGACAGGATCAAAGCCAGATGATTGAAAATGCATGCCAAAAAGGGGACAAATGTTGAATTACTGGCTGGAATTGCAGATGGTTTTGACTCAGTCTCCTTTATGATCATTGATGCCAAACCCCTCCCAAAATCGTTGGGAATGGTCCACAAAGTGCAGATGGTATCTTCAAAAAACATTGCCAACAGTTCAAAACCCTTATCTAGCCATTTCAGAGTTGTGGCTGATGAAACTTATATGACAAAAAAAACAGCCCAGTGACTGGGCATGGGCATGTTGGGCATCCCAAACCCATTTCCAACCAATTGGGACCGCCCCTACATGGGGTGGCCTTGGGAAATTTCCGCAGCTCATCGTGTCAAATGCCATCACACTAACCAATGGAAACGCAGTCAAGTTTTGGTTCAGTCATTCGATGTTGAACTAACAGCGACTTGGCCTACTTCTGAATCCTTCAATGTCAGTTCTATTTGAGATTATCTGCCCCATTCCCCAGAAAATTCGCTGGGTTAAGTGAATTTGAGGGACCCAATCCCTGCTTGGACTCACCACAATCAAACACTATTTAATCAGTTGGCTGGCACTGAGAAAATTGTTGGTCAATTTTCTTCCTTATATTTCAAATAAAAAAACCATTCCCCAATTTCTAGTCTTTTATGTTGAAAAACAAACCGCCAAATCTGCCAGTATTCTAAAACCCCTCAGTTTTTATGGCCGTGTTCATCTGGTATTTCATTGTGTCTATACGAGATTATGGCTCATAGGCAATTTTTTGGTGGAACTCCTTCCTAGTTACATAACCGTTGTATCAGCAGCAGTGCCTCAGGCATTCTGGTTTGCCGTTTGGGTGCTTTGGTACTCAAGATGGCAGGCCATTCTAATTCTAACTTGCTGTTTTCCTGACAATAAGCATTAGCAGCACTTTAATGAAGGATGTAATAGATACTTATAATCTTAGCGAAATATTTGGTGAGTTTTGTTTTACTTAGCAACAAGTATTATTTTTAAATGACTGGGTTTTTAGATAAGTTTTTCTAATTATTAGTCAGAGATAAATACACTTTTTTATCTATAGAAGAAAAATGTGTTTTTGGTGAATGGTTTTTGATCCATGGATCTAGTATCTATACTTTGGTCCAAGTTTAGATAAAAGGGTTTTCTTAAAATCAGGAAATTACTATTAACGCTTGTGGCAATGGCCTTGTTGGCATGATTAAATTCCTGTGAATAAAATTTGATACAGGGAGGAGGAAAGGTATAGTCAGATATATGCCCTTTAACTACTAAGAGGATTGATATTAGGCACCACACTTGCTGCAACAGTAGCAAATGAGCATTTTTATATAAAAAATCTCAAAAAATATTGAGCATAAGGTGCATCAATTATAAAAGATACCTTAAGGGTATATATAAAACTGTAAAGAAGAATTAGGTGGGATTAATTTTTAGTGAAGCAGTATTGCAAGATATTCATAGGGTTCACTTTAGCAAGACAGTAGAACTTCTTCTGAGCACAAAATGGAGGCTGGTTAATGACATTATAAGATCTCATACATCAGCTCATGTGAAAAGCTGTAATAATATTCTGCTAAGAGCTAAAAAACTTAGCATTAGAGTTAATTGGATGAAAACATGTGAAGTTTGGTAAAATGAAGTCACTTGAAGACAAATTGCATAAAAAATGCTCTATAAGCGTCAACTTCAAATGAGAAGCTGAGATAAAATAGCCCTTTCAACTGCAGATCCAAGTGGGGTTGGCTGTCTCCATGGCATCCTGATTTAAGTATATTATGGCTGCTTCCACATATAATAAATCTTGAGACTGATCTATGTTTTGTAGTGCATTTTGCTACAGAAGAGAGCTATTAGAATTCAAGATAGAGGATGAGTACTTAAGAGGTAGCTCGAGGTCTGAGAAGGTAAAAAATAATTTTATGCTAAGCAGACTAAAGGGTACCAACTAAGTAAGTTATAGAAAATAATAGAACATTGCTATAAGAAGTGAACTTTTCACTAATGTGGGGCAGTACACATATTTACATTACCAAAATAATAGACCCAAAAACAGCATGACAACAGATGCAGCTATAAACTTTTATGCTTAGTATAAGTTACTGAGATTTGAAAAGTCATTCAAAATGAGAATTACATAATGTAATGGATTGTTATGTAAAAGTTGAACTAGTAATTTCAGTAGGGTACATAGAAGAACTAACTATAATTAGTTTTAACTGCACATTAACTATATAAAATTTATAAATTATATCAACTTTGCTTCTCTTCTTAATATGGGAAGTATAATATCAAAGGCTTAACTAGGCTTAGTAGAATTATCATAATATTTAAAGGTAACTACTAGGGTTGCTAATAAGATAAAATCAGAATACTTAATACTATACCATATAGAATTTTTTGGATATCATTTTCTAGTTATATTGATATTCCTAAATAGCTTATAAATGATAGTGAGAAAACTATACGATAAAACCCCATATTCTATATGTAACATATATAAGAGTATCTTATCTATGTGGATCACTCCTTAAAATTAAGAGCTCAAGAAAGTTACTGAATCATCCTGGATAAAAGTTTTTGTTTATCAAAATAAACACTGTGCTAGCCTTAGCAAACTAGTTTTCTATTTTATATATGCTTAGATAACATCTATATAACTTTAATTTTAGATTTTTTGTGTTTTATAAGCTTCTATAGTAATCTTTTTTCTGTATTGGACGATTTGAAGCAATTATTAAATAATAAAACCAGTTGTTGATTAACTCATTTTCAGCATAAGTACAATGTCACTATAAACATGTTTGTAGTGACAAAAAACTAGTTAAGACATTATGTCCTTTAAATATCTCAAATTTTTGCCTAGCTATAATATGCCTTGTTCTTGATGCACTTGTACTAAACTGAGGACCATGAGTCTTATGTCATTTCAAAGTACTTTTATAACCAAAAAATGATTATTTATTTGGCTTATAATTATTAATGAATATAGGCATATAAACACTTTTCTTGTGATATATGCTCTTAATTTGGACCATATACCATTCTCAGGTTTAACGCAAAAGTATATAAACCTAAATAAAACCTATGTATAGTGTTAGTAATAGCGCATATTTCTGTATCAATTAATCACTATATAAAATGATTTTAGTTATTTATGCATGTGACAAAAATACTACAAGATAGATGAGCCAATTTGGTCATATTGACGCAGATTTTTATATATTTTGTTAAACAATGTAGTTTTTAATCTCTAAATCATAATAAGGTATATAAAAAGAAGATATTAAATTCAAAAAATAGAATAATAGCTTAAATGGTAATTGGTATATCATTTCAGCTGAGCATTTTGTTGGTATTTTGTTGATCTAGTAGGTTCATTGGGTTTTCCCACCAGTTTATTGGTAATTTGTAAATTTGATAGGTCTAATGGTTTTGTGTAAGCAGATAGTGATTTGGTTAATTTGATTTGCTCAATTGTTTAGGCTCATTTATTTTTCCATGTAATTTAAAAATTGCTCAGTGTAATTTAATAGCCTCAGTTGATTAGTATACAGTTGGTAGTTAGTTGGTTTTTTGATATGTTAAATTAGTTTAGCTAAGTGATTAATGATTTACTGACTCAATAGGGTAAAATGGCTTTGACTAAGTGGTAGTACTGATTTAGTTTTTGTGATAAGCTAAAGCTTTAGTATAAAGCACTGATTGGTTGATTTGATGAGTTTAATTTGTATTATCTGTGTAATTAGTAATTTTCGTTTGATTTATAAAATCTATTGGTATTGTACAGGCTGATGGTGGTTTTTGAATTGATAGATAGGTTAAATTTGTTTTGACAAAATGAGTGGCATTTTTGGTTGATTTGATAGGCTTTTTTGTTTTTTTTTGTGTGGTTCAAGGTTTTCATCTGTTTTGATAGGTCCAATAGTTTTTGTTTGAGTGTTTATTAGTTTGTTGTTAATGTAATATTTATATGGTTTCTGCTAAGTGGTTAGTGATTGGGTAATTTGATATGGCCTTCAGTTTTAGGTAAGCAGTTTAGTGGTTATATATAGTATAAAACTATTTTAATCAATTTACTTTGTCCATTTATATATAAACCTGTGAAACAAAAAAAACTTTGCTAGTATGATATAAGAATTGTCATTTCATTATCATCAATGCACACCCTGGTTGCAAGAGCTATATTATTTATTCTAGGAATAAATAAATAAATATAATAACAGAATATTAAGAAGATATTATGTTGCCGCTGTACGGTGAATGATTTTTGGGTGCTTTACAGAATATTATAGAATTGAGAATCATCAGAATCAAATTACATTTAATGGCCAATATAGATCAAGCTTATAAAATTGAATAGCGCGGAAACTAGTGAATATCTACAGAAGCTACATAGCTCACAAACTTTGCTATACTCTCATAGGTATGGAACAAGGAGTTGCGCCTTTTATTTTCATTCTCCATTTAGTTATGAATAATAAATTATTATAAAAGTTTATACATGTATCTTATTTTTTTATTCAGGGTGGGTCGACCTTGGGATAAATATACCACGCTGAGAATGTTTTATAGCCAGTACAGATTTTAAACTCAAAACCTGCACTAGGGGTGGAAGCAGTTTTACCCACTCAGCTAACCATCCTTTACATGTATCTTAATATTAAACTATCTAATAACTTAGAAAGATCAGTAACAATATTGAGTTTACAATGCCTTAGTTTATTACAACAATTATGCTAGACTAAGGCCATCTACTAAGAATAGGCATGTTCTAAACTAAAGTTTATCAAATTATAAAGATAATTTTAGATATTTTAATCTCTTTGTGAGCCTAGTTTTGGAATTGTTTCAGAAAAGTGAATACAATGTGGCTGTTGTTTCTTTTTAATTTAAAAGCACAATGATGCAATTTTTCTTACTGCTCAACATCACTTTTGAGTAATCTGAAAAACAGTCAATCTTCCATCGTTACCTCACTGTATCAATATCCCAATTTATGTCCTTGGATCCACCATCTGCTTCCCCAGTGTGGTGCAGCAGGGCTCCACCTGCTAGCGTTTACTGCCCAGCAGGCAAACATGTGCAGACTGGCTTATCCAGTCCACCAAATACATCCAGCTGCTATGTCCCTTCAAGGGACTTAGCACTCCACCTTGCATGAGTCCACCCAACCCACCCCATCCCCTAGCCCTACCTTAATCCACTATCCACTTTTGCCTCTGAGTCAAGTACGGACATCTCTTCCTATATGCTGACAAAGCAAAAATTGAGCTGGCAACTGCCACCTTTGCACTGGCAGGATTTATAGACTTCCGCCCATACAAGGGCTATTTTGATATAGGCTTCCACACTGAAGAGGATGTGGCTGCTGCTGCAGCTACACCCTTAATATACAAAAACACCCCATTACCAACACCCAAACATGTCTCCCAGATGATACCAAACTCATGGTGACCTTTGCAAACCTCCCCTCACACTTTCCCCCATAAAAAGTTTATGAGGAGTTGATCTTGGAGCTGTCCACTTATGACAAAAACCTATCCTCCAATTCATTGCCCCAAGTGGTGAGTGCCTTGCAGCACCTCGGGCAATGGCCACCATTACCCCCACCAGCTGAACATGGCCCAGCACATCCCACCGCGTGCCTATATAACATCCACACCTGACCATTTCTTTTGGGATTACATCAATAAAAGTCACATAATTTTCCCCCTCTGCCATGAGTTGGACCACACAAAAAAATTATGTCAATACAATCCAAACCCTGCAAACATGGCCAACTTCACCCATGAGGCCACACCAACAGTGTTCAAGTGGGGATTTTGACTGCCCCCTCAGGTTGTGTGCTCAATGAATCAACAGCAAAATCTAGCAACCAAAATACAAGCCAGCCAATTCACACCCATTTCAACCAATTGGGAGCAGGTTTGGACCCATGTTCAATCCAAAAATTCTCCCGCCTCAAAACTTACTCAACCACAGCCACCTGTCACTAAAACTTTCCAAGCCAACCAAAATCCCTGGGGCTTATTAGATGAAGTAACCAAATAGGGTGAATTGTCCCACCACTAGGTTATCCAATTGATTTAGAACCTTATCCGAATTCAGACTTTGATGCCCCAGCCCTGACCAACCAATATGTCCCCAAACCCCATGCTACCTCTTTCCAAAACGACCACCAGCTTGCCGAGGCCATGGTGGCCTCACCCAAAAATTGCTGTGTTTGCAAAGCTGTGGCAAAAGCAGTTGCTGAATAAAAAAGGGCTGCATACCCCTTGTTCCCCCTATGATTTTCCTCCTATTGCAAAAGAGGAAATCAAACGCCTCTATGAAACTGCCACCACGGCTGTCAAACATTTTGATGAACTGGCAGATTTCTCCCCATCCACACATATCACCAGAGCCAACATTGAGAAATTAGCCCAACTTCCCAACGCCCACATCTAAGCTGAACAACATGTTTAAAAACTCATAGAGGCTTTGATCCAGGCCCAAATTGTTGATCTCAACAACTATCTACTTCACCTCAATCCTCATCTTGCGGATGCCCCAACCCCCTTGCTATCAACATTGATCCTCTTCTTCAATGCTGAACCTGATGATGATCCACCTGATCCCCCCTCCCCCTCCATCATGGTGGGATAAGCGGCTCACCACTGTGCCACCTAGTGAGTTGTTTTGTTCTTTTTATTGTGTTTACCGCTGCTCATTAAGGGTGGTCAGTTAATGTTTTTGGTTGGTTTAGTTTTGGAGTTTCTGTTTTGGTATTGTCCGTCCCCTGGTCATCTTGCCTCAGTTAAATATAACAAAAGCACAATGGTGCAATTAAGTGTATCACTTCAAATGGAAATCAAAAATAGATTTTTTTCAGCTTGGAGGAGTGATAGCATAGCGGGGTAGTTCCTGCTCCACTCTGGGTTGGGCTTTGATTGAAATAGGTTTAAAACCACCACAGGCTAAAAAAACTTGGGGTGGTATATTTTTCCCAAGGTCAATCCACCTCATTTACTTTTCACATAAATAAAATTTAAATTTAAAATTTAAAAATTTTCAGCTTGGTATAGTCTCAAGGAGGAGCTTATATTACCATCTTGTCTAGTTTATTGCTTCAATATGGCCATTCTTATTATGTAATGTTTATAAATCCGTTCCATTATGCATCAAAATGAGTGGATGATAGAAATCGTGTAGCCACTAAAGTGTAAAATTAAGCTTCCAGTGATTGTCAAAGCGGCTTATGAAGACCTTGAGCCATGGATTCCATGAAAAACATACACTGCACATATGCGCGAATTTGTCTTAAATTTGGTTAGATAAGGTTGTGGAAACGTCAATTTCTCTTTGGATTAGTTAGTGGCCGCCCCTTCCTATCAGACTAACCATCTTAAGGTAGCTTAAAGGAACAATTTTAATTATCAGTATAGTTGATGAATGTCTTGTTTTTTATCAGGACTGCTATTGCTGACAAGTCATGAACACCATGTAATTAACTATTCTTCTTTTTACTGAATTAAAATTGGATAAAAGGTACAATGTATCTTTACTCCTTGCTAAGACGTCAAAAACATCATATCTCAATTACATCAGATGTTTTATAACAATATACCCTTTTTGCTGAGCATCATGGTAGCGTTAAGGTCTTCAAATTGATATAAAAGGTATTGGAGTTGTCTCAACAAGATTTATATTAGTTGATTTTAGAAAAGTATTATTACTAAAATCCCAAATCTTCTACTGGAGTAACATACTAATAAGGTAGTAGCACCAAAATGATTCACCATGGGTGTCTACTTATAGCTTTAGCTATGTGAGAGAAGAGGGTTGAGTGAGAAAGTATATTCACCAGTGACACAAATAATAAACAAACGATTTTAATCTAATAAAAAAAATAAAAACTAAGCTTACAAGAACATTACCAACCTCTTTAAAATATAGCATCTGAAAAATCTTATCACAACCCATTGCATTAAAAACAAGCCTTTTTGCACAGCCATACTGTTTACTTTTATCATTTTTTTGATAGGCGGCAAAGAATGAATTTCCTTCACTTGGATAACCAAATCTGAGAAAATCTAAATTTAGTTTAAACTTCTATTTCAAATATTATCTTAATAAAATAACAGAAAAGGTATCCTCGGCCATCTATTAAAACAGGTGCCAACTTGGTGGTTTATTTTACCTATGCAGATAGCTCAAGGTACATTAACCACTCTCAAAGAGTTTTTCTAGATCTAAAGTTTTTAGAAAACAAATGTACTGGGTATAATGTAGTTGCATTACTACTTATCAGCGTTTGATTTAAACTAGTAATTGTAACCTTGAACTAAAGAGTTATCCGTTATTTGAAATTGATACCTATAAGGGTCTTTGTTCATAAATTTGGAAATTCATTGAAAAAACAACAAGCCTACCTGACTAGTAGTTGATTTTGGTATACTGACTTTGCCACTGCGGCAGTATGACCTTATACTGTTTACAATAATCCAAACTATGACAAGTTGTCCACACATCATTATCATAACATTAATAAATAACTAATAATTACTCATGATAATGATTTTCTTGCTGCTGCACTGACACAATTCTATCCTCATAAATTAATCTAAATTGATTTCCTTGTCGGCCAGGGCAGCCAAAAAGTGATCTAAATACAAACTTTCTTAAACAGTTCTGAGATTCTTCTATGTCTTCAATTATTGGTTCTATATATAGTTGACCAAGGTGAGAATTCAAACCCTTTTTATAGCCAAAAAAGTAAGATTCTTTATATGTACCTTTTGCCAATTTAGGAATTAGCTGGGTAGCTTAAGTCTATCCCAAGTTAACAAAGTAGCTGGTTTTCCAATGGTATTTTGACACAAGGTTTAGGGCAGCCCATGAGAGAGAGGCATTGGTATAATAAGTTTTGGCTGAGGAATCAATTAGTTTATAGAAAGGTCAACGTATCTAAAATAGGACTAGTAAGTGAAATTCTGGCATGTATATAAAAGGTAAATTGAATTGGTTTTATTTTACTTGTCTTAATACTTTAGGGTACAATTCTCACATTGCTATTGTATAGTTTTTTTAGTTATAAAACATTTTGCACTCATTGTAAGTCCTGGGTATCAGCCCTTATGCCTGGACATAAAAGAGCAGCTTTTAAAGTAAAAGGAGCTAAGAAGTTGTATGTTCCCCTCACCCAGAATGGAGAGTCAGAACATGTAGTGATGAGTGATGATTCACACCATTCATTTAGTTTTTTCCTTCTAGTTCTCCCTACTTCCAATGTGTTTTTGGGAATGATAAAGGGAACGTGAAAGGAGGTATTGGAAGACAGAGGACACCTTCATCCTTCTTTTTTTTCTCATATAATGCTATATTCACAAGAAAAGAGTTTTTAGTCCTTACAAGTTGTGTAAATTAACCAAACGCAAAAAAGTCAATTAGAGCGAATCTGGGAAATTTAAGCACATCTGAGCCTTTCAACTTGATTAGTGGTGTAGAAAGCCTGTACCCTATAGGGTTGGGTATCCCAAACTCATTCAAATCGAGATAAAATTATCCTTAATACATTTTCTATAGGCACACTCCACTAGTACTGCTGGACAGCTTGTTGCTGACTGCCCAAGCTGTGACAAATGACAAAGGTTCTTATGTAAAAATTCAAATTGTAAACAATCCAAACTAGGATTGAGTTATCTGATTCGCTTACTAGGTTTAGACATCACTACTAGAAATTAAGTGTTTTATATATCAGAACCTTAATATGGTGGTAGATGTTTGGCCACATACACACCCACATATTACCAATCAAAACTATAATACTGAAGCCTTCAATATGCTCTACGGTCAGTCCATTCTTTTATATTTTCATTCCTTTATTAAAACCTTTAAAATCCACTTTTTTGACTTCAATAAGTACTCTGTGACCATTATCATCATGCTTCCCAGTCTTTGGACTTACAGTGCATAGTGGCACTTATCCTATCTAACACATTTAAGTTGCCTTTTCTGCTGTACTAATGGTATTCTGAATGCGGTTTTAAGTTTAATTCATCTAGATTGGCAGGTCAATCTTTTTTTATCAGCTGGTTCCATGACATAATAATCTGACCCATAATCTAAGACTTCCCCTTCCTTTCTAGTGAATTAGTAGATGCGATGGTTTATATTTTAATATGAACATATAGCCCTTTCTTAGTCTTGTGTTCTCTTATTGATCATTATGTTAAATTGATTGAAGCTTCCACGCTGTGATTCTTGATTAAATTTTAGCACATAAAACAACAAATCGTTCTTCTGTCTCAATCTTGAACAAAACAATGGGTGTTCAAGCAGGTTTTGGTGAGTACCAAAATTCTTCCTACCCTTGGCTGCTACATGGAGACCCATTCTCAAAAATTTTACCCTGTTTGTCTCCCTAAAAAAATAATGTAAATCTTTTACTAGTCACATGCATTGGCGTATTATCCTTCTCAAATCTCATAACTATCTTACCTTGCATGGCATCCATTTGCTCTAAGATCAAACTCCATCTGTTGTGCTAGATACTAATTGAAAACAGGTGCCTTTAAATCCCTAAATGTTTTGATTTTCCCCAGTACAAAATGCTGATATTGGTGGAAACCATCAAGCTAAGGGACTGCTCCTCTTTTGAGAGCTAGTTCAATTAATTATTCTGTTGTTACCAAGTCCCATCTGTTTATGTCCCATAACGTTGCAAATAAACAGAAATGCCTCTTTTATATTGGCTATTAGTTTTTAGTGTGATCTGCAAGGTTTCTATTGAATCCTTTCTTAATATAGGAACATCTGGGGTCTCAATGAGTTTAAAATGAAGTTTAAGATATTGACCTGCCTCTAAATAAAAATGTATATTACTTTTTCAGAAGCTCTAATGACTTGATACTAAGTGAAAAGTCCTAGACCGTTTTCTGTGAACAAGTCTTTCTTTTGTGACCGTTTTTACTGTGGTGAATTAATTACTATTTCAGTTATCCTTGGGGTATGGCGATAAATTTGTAACAGGAAAAATTAATCTGAGTCAGATACATGTCATTTTAAAAAATAATTATGTGGTAAGTTCCCCCTCAATATCTTTATCCAAAGCAAGAAAATTGGTATCCATCACTTCAATGCACTCCCTCACTCCACTATCACTCAATTTCCATTTCAAGTTTGTGACTTTTAAGTATATCATCAGTATGATAAAATACATTTGTCTTCAGCCACACTTTGGGTTTGATTTGGCTTTTTGAATACCGGAGATTTGGTTATTACAAACTGTCCATAGTATCCATATACCTAATAAAAATATAAGCCTTTGGATTTTTTGTTGATGGACATGTTCCCATAGGGATGGATATAACAGAAAATTTCAACCAATGTCTCCCTTAAAGTATTTTTACAGAAAGCTGATGGAATCTTAAAGGTTTGTGTGAACAGTTGACATCTGGATGACATCACTTTGCATGAACCTTACCCTCTCCCTTTAAACAAACAATCATTAATGTAACTGCTTAGCCTCATGTCTTATCTAAACTCGACCTTGTAAATGCTTTTAACCAAATAAGTGTAGTGGAATGTCAGGAGTGGCTCACAGATAATCCGCGTGAGGAAGGTATGTTTCAGTTCAAAGTTTAGCCTTTGGTCTCTATAACAAGCCTGAGACTTTGCAACATATGCTTAATAACGTTCTGGGAGAACTTTTATTTACCTACACTGTGGCTTAAATTGACAACAGACTGGTAAATTTTCCTAATCATAAGCAACATGAAATTCATCTTTAAGTTGCGCTGTCTGCCTTAAGAAAATGGATCTTTATGTAACACCTCAATATGTGAGTTCATTGGTAAAACTTTAATTTTATGTGTAGCCTTGTTATAAAGAAGAGTATGTCATACATATCTACAAACTTAGAGCCATTGTTTTGTGGCCCACCCCCACAACGTAAAAAAAAACTCCACAGCTTTTTTGGGCATCTTTATCTTCCTAGAAAGTTTTCTCACACTATCTAAGTTGGTGTACTCCTCCACCCCTTATGAGAAAACATACTTTGAATTAGATAAAAGCTTGTCAACAGGCGCTATATGTCATTAAAGTGGTGTTCTTTTCTGCTTTATTCTCAAACATGACAATACATATAATTCCTTTATTGTGGCATGTTATTCATCTGCGGCATCTATGAGGGGCTGTGTTACTGTGAAATATGATGGAGCAGTGCACTCTGTCACCTACTTCCTTTAAAATTTATCATCCTCTGAACAATCATGGCTGATCTATGACAAGGAGCTATCTGCGGTGGCATGGGCGCTCAAGTATTTTAGTATCTTCTTCATGGAGCGCAACACAAAGCTTTGTCAGAAACTATCATCAATTTACCATGTTTTTAGGAAGCCATAGAAATAGGTCTGACTTCAGGCCTAGACATATCGTAAATTTTAGTAATTTGAACCTTATAAAATGAGCTAAATAATGGAGACCTGAATGTGCATCCTAATATGGTGAGTTTATTCCTCCTTAAGCATACCAATGAGGAGTTCAGAACTGATTATGTCATCACACCCTCTCTGATCCTAGCTATTGCCCCCATTGCAGTCTCCGTTGCAGACTAGGCTCCATATGTGCCATTGGTTTCCCGCGTAATGAAAACTCAAATAGCTTGCTTATAAGGGAAGACTTTGTTTGATCAACTGGCAACCTTACATAAAATAAAGAATCCACTATATCCTAAAATATGGGATAATTATGTATACAAATAGAGTTTAAGTACCTACTTGCTTCATGACAAAGTCATTAAAGAACACTATACCCCCACAGCGGTAATAATCCAGGAATCAAAAAATATGCTGATCATGTGAAAGGTCATTTAAATGGCCTGGTATATATAAAGATATGCCCCAAATGTACAGAAAAATTTTGTTACGTGTGCCCATGTAAAATCAGTCAGGTTTTGGGGAAATGGACTGCTATATCACTGAAACAGGCAGTTGGTCCTTAGAAGTTATTTTGAGAATATATTGTTAAACCCCCTCCTTCTAATGGTCTTTAACGTAATAATGCTTGTGATTTATTGCTTCACCATTTTAATTATTTATTCCCGTCAATTGGCTACTTTCTCAGAAAAGACTGTTAAAGAATTTTGTTACCATGTCTTTTCTATGTTTGACCGATTATTAAAGGTGATTAAGTGGATAAAGTATCAATTTAAACGATAATAAAATGCTCTGTTAGCCTTTTTAAGACAAATTTATTTTATTAGCTGCCTATCATCCACAGTCTATGGGAATACAGAAAGAGTTAACTATATTTTGGAGCAGTATCTTCGCTGTTATGCTTTTGCTACCAAAAACTAAATGAGCTGCTTTTTCCATGGCACAATCTTTCTTATATCAATGCAACTTAATTTTAACTGGTATTTCCCCTTATGAGGATACTTTAGGGTTTGATACCTTTTTTTGAATTAACCATCGCCTTCGCTCATAAATGCATGCAGCTGAGGCACACCTGCTGCAAATATGGGATACCAAGTTTGGTTTGCAAAAGATATCAAAGGTTATATGCAAGCACATGAAATTTGCAGATTGCAAACGACATCCTGCCCATGTGTATAAGGAAATTGCATTGGTTAAGTTAGATATGCGCCATATGAGAATGAAAGTCCATTCTAAGAAATTTTCAAACAAATGTATAAGTCCCCATGTAGTGGAAAAGGATCCTGAAAATGGGGCTTTCTGATTTGACATTACTTCCTATTGGAAGCTCAGAACGTTTTTTGTGCTTCAATGCGTTACCCTTTTCAGGGCGAAAAGTCATCCACTAATAAGCCAATATTGTGGGAAGGCTCCCAGGAGGCTAAGTTTGAAGTGATAATGGATCTTGAAAACAACCTCTCAGTTCAGTATTTGTTTGTCTAAGATGTTTTCTTCTAATACAATAATAACTGTGCGAGCGTCAAGGATTGTACCAACTTCATAGAGCTAGTGCAAACTTTACACAAAGTCCTATTGAGGCATCCTTTTCCCCCGGAGGGTTGCAGTCATCCGCGCTATTAAGTTACCCAAAGCGCACAAAAGTTATGCACTTACACAGGTTCCTGGAGGGTGAACATCTCATATATAAAAAAGAGAAGTATGATTAAAGTCCTAGGGGTTAGCCCCTATGTCTGGACAGGAAGGAAACCCCTTTAGAACCAAAAAGGGGCCAAAGAAGGTGGCTTTTCCCCTAACCACAAGGGTGAGTTAGTCTAAATACTGGATGAGCAATTGGTCACAGCCTATCTGCTTAGGATCTCCTCTATCCTGTCCTCATTACTACCAATGAGTTTCTTAAAAGAATTAAAGGGTTGTGCAAGGTGGTAGTGGAAGTCATAGTTCACCTCTAGCATTCAGGTGCCTTCTCATCAAACCTTATATAATAAGGAAGAAGTTTAGAGTCCTTATATGTTGTGTAAACTGCTATCAAACGCAAACATGTCAATTGGAGCAAATGAAGTTTAGTATACATCAAGCCTTCTGAAATCAATTACTTGTGCGCAATCCTGTCCTCAAAAGGTTCAGGCATTCAAAAATACTTTATATGAGCTGTAATTAGTCCTACCATCTCTTCCTATGAGTTCTCTGCCTTTTCTGCTGGAATTATTGTGCCATCTGCTCAAGCCACGAAGAAATCAGTAAATAATTTGTATTTTTACAGTAAGTGATCCAAACAAGGGTTGGAGTAGTCTGAACTGCTTACTTGGATCATAAATTTTTAACAAAATTATTATTGCGTCAATCCATTAGAACCTTGTATTGTGTGGAAAATGGTTGGCTACCATTAAACTTTATATTCCCACATAGGTTTATAAGGCGGCAACCCCCAACAGTCTGCTGTCAGACCATTATGTTGCTTTTATCATCCTTAAACTAAACCTCTAACTTTTTCCATTTGATTTTAATTAGTCAGTAGTAATAACTACTAGATACGTTTTCTAGTGTTTGAAATGACTATTACTTAATAGCACTTATCCTCCTAAAAACATATAAGTTAACTTGGTCAGCTGTATAGAAAGGTATTCTGATTGCCATTGTAGGTCAAAAATCATTCAAATTGGCAGGCCAGTATTAGTTTTAATAGCTGTTCCACTTCACACATATGCTAAGTTCTTACAATAAAAGATTGGTAATAAGTGATGACTCTTCACTGACATAATTACATGATTATATTAACAATACACCCACTTGTTTGGACTAAATGGATCTCTCCTTCTTTCTCAAAAAGAATGTTTTTTCATTTATTTTTGTGCTTTGGGATTGTTATTAACTTCCATATGGTTGCTCATAGTACCTACAAACAAAAGAGCCACATTTATTCTAAAGGACTTATGTGATCACTACAATAGATGCAGGATTGTATTTATATTAAATTTAGTATTATTTTCTCTGGTGTTGTTGGTGCAAATATAGTGGAAGCTCAAGGGTTTTTTTAAAACTTTGGACTTAATGCTAATATAAAAACGAAAACCTAAAATGCCTCTTAGGATATTTTATTAATGAATTATAGGAGAGTTTTTTAACAAAATTCATCTTGTGAGTTTTAGTAGTCAAGAAACTATGCTCTTATAACATGTAAAAATTGTTTGAAATGCCACTTTAGAGATTACAAGGTTTGGGTAATGAATTAGATCTAAGGACCTCCCTTCCTTTTCCAGGAAATGATTCACTTGTACTATGAGAACTTTAAGATAAATGTGTTGCTTACAATGAAGATATATATGTTTGATAAGTGCTTGTCAGACAATTAAATGTCCAATATTGTACTAAGAGTGATTGAGGTTTCAATATGAATAGCATCACCAAAAAATTCTGGTCAATTTTTGGTGGAACCCTGCAAGTTGGGGTAATACTACTTCCCCAATCTCAGCTGATTCGCCCTATATATAGTAGCAGGGTTACGCTGAACCTGCAGCAAAATTGAGGGAGTTGTTATGAGGGTCCTCTCCATCTCCTCTCTAACTTAGTCCAAACACCTACTCCGCAACCACCACCCTTTACAGCCTTGGAGGGGGTTTCACCAGATGCAAATATTTTCTCACCCAATGATTGGGTGAAATATTAAATCCTTGCCTCACGGATTTATCCTACCTGCTATTGACCCTCCATTGGTTATTCCATCAAAGTAAGGTGATTCTTTAGAGCCCTTATAGGCTGAAACCTAATATTCCCTAATATGTCTATTCCTAGCTTAATCCAAATTTCGTGCCCCAACTCACTTTGAGCCTTGATAGGTTTAGATAATAAGCATTAATATCTTAAGAGGGTTCGCTTCTTGACCCCTCTATTATTACTAATAAAACACTTATAAAAATCAATCCCCTAATTTACTGATATATTAGTATATTAATTACCAGTGGTCTATAGCCCCCTAAATATATTTATCCCGCAGTAGAGAAACATACTTCTGCTAATAATTGTTTTAATTCAGGTGTGAAAATGCACCAGCGAGCTAACCAAAACAAAAAATTCCAACAGCGCTGGAAGATTATAGCATGAAATATGGAAGTCTTTGTCTGACATCTTAGATTTCAGTCCAAGTTAAAGTTTATATATAGTATGTTAATCAACAGAAAGCATTTACCGTCCTAGACAAAATTAATCTTCCAAGAAGGGGTATCTATTGACCTATTAACATGAAGCTTTTGTTAGTAGAAAGCATTTACAGGTAGTACTGAATTTGTAGCTTCCTAGTAATAAATCTATTTGTACTTCTTCAGAGCTGTTCAGATATTGCTCTAATACAACAAATTCTGAGCAAAGAAATTCTATCTGAGGCAGAAAGGAAAAACTTCTTTTCAGTTGATAGGCGTTATATTCATATTCTACTTTACTCACCTGAGTTCAAAATTAACATTTGTGGTAAATACTGAAATGTTTAACTTCACCTTTAAGGTGGTCTTCAGCATTAGAGAGAATACAAAACAAAATACCAAGCTTGATTAAGACTTAAATTACTTATGTTAAGATCAACTATCAAGGCTAATAATGATTTTTTGGAAATCAGTTCAGCTTTATATGTTAACATTACTGAACATACACCCGCCAAAATTAATATATAAAGTCCAACAATGCAATTATTTACAAATCGCTAAGAAATAAGAATTTGAAAAAGGTCACATGCCACCTGTACTTTTTTGCTATTTAGATCAAATACAAGCTTGGTTTCGAGAATGCCTCACCAAGTTTGATTACTAAAGATGCCAGATATGTGTTCTTTTTGTAAAAATTATAAAATTTAGTACAGCTACTATTATAAAATCTTTTCTCTGCTTAATTCTGATCCCAAAAGATAACGGAGT
>JAKSZP010016538.1:0-32219 GCA_022478985.1 Massospora cicadina | reverse complement strand
AGATCTGCTGAGAGCTCTTAAGACTTAGTCAAAATGAAGTTTAACAAGGCGATCATTTCCTTACTTATAAGCTTAATCAAGGAGTAATTCCATAACTTATACAATATAAAATAATCTAAGCTTTCTTTTACTGTTTGAAGTCACTATTGAGTGATTTTAAATTTTAGTTTTATTTATCCACAGCCATCTGCCCAAGCCTATTCTTTGATGTCCTCAGCTCCGCTGCCTGCCACCCCATGTGGGGCAGCGGTGCACCCCCACCTAGCATTTTCTGCCCCACGGGCAAGCGCGTTCAGATGGGCTCAAACAGCCCGCCCACTGCATCCAGCCGTTTTGTTCTCCCAAGGGACTTAGCGCTCCACCTGGCGCGCGTCCACCCTTCTTGCCCCCATCCTCTCGCCCTCCCTCGCTCCGTCATTTGCTATTGCCTCAGAGTGGACTATGAGCGTTTGTTCCCATATGCCAATAAGGCAATTATTGACCTAGCCACTGCAGCCTTTGTGCTGGCTGGCTTTTTTAGACTTCCGCCCTTTTAAGGGCTACTTTGACGTTTAGATCCAATCTGAGGAGGATGCTGAAGTGGCAGCACAAACTCCTCTAATTTATAAAAATACACCCATTCCCACAACCCATAAACGCCTCCCTTCAGACACCAGACTGGTGGTATCCTTCGCAAATATCCCATCCAACCTCCCACCCCAGGTTTTGTATGACCAGTTGGTCTTGGGGCTTATGGCTTATGGCACTCAGCCCAACCTCATCTTTGCCATTTCATCTGGTGCGGAGTGCCTTGCTGCTCCTTGTGAAACAGCCACCATTATCCCACACCACCCTGCCATAGCCCAACTGGTCCCACCCCACGCTAGTGTGGCTGCAGCACCTGATCATATCTTTTGGGCTCAGGTCAATAATGGTAGGCAGATTTGTTCCCTCTGCTTTGGCCTCAACCATGCAAAAAAAGCATGCCCTCAGGCCACTTCCGCTGCTGCGGCTTCTGAGCCCCCCTCTGGGGGTTCAGTATGGGGCGCTTTGCTGCCCTCTCCCACCCTCTAATCTCGTTCAGTGGGCCTGCATGGAAAATCAGCCCCCCTCAAAACCTCCAGCCTCACTCTCCCACCTAAATCCACCCAGCCAATTAGATCAATGCTTGGACCACAATTGGCACCCAAGCAGCCGCCCATTCGCCCAATCCCACCCACCCAAATTCGAATGCCACTATTCCTGTGAACCAAAATCCATGGGATCTATTGGCTGAAGTTGACGAATCAGGTAATGTCCTCATTAGTAAGCATTCAGGTCAACCTCTCTGCCAATTCGATTATGATTGAGAGGAATTTTTCCTTCCTGACTTCGATGAAACCCCTACCCCTCGCCATTTCGCTCCTCTGCCCAATACAGCCCCCTTCCAAAGTGACCACCAGCTCGCCTTAGCTGTGGTGGCCTCTCCTCAATGCCCAAAACTATGCACCGTGGTGGCCCAATCAGTGGCTCAGTTCCAGCATGGCCTGCCCACCCTCTTCTCCCCCCCCAACTTCCCTGAATCTGTCTGCAGTGACATCTCAAAGCTATTTGATGATGCTGAAGTTGCTGTTATGAATGTCGCAACGCTTGCTTCATTCAACCCCTCAGCCAAAATCACTCGCCACAGTGTCTCCCTTTTCACCCAACTTCCTAAATCCCGCAAAGAAGCTGAAATCCTCCTCGCAGCTTTTGTTGAATCACTTTCCCATCATAATCTTGATGAGGGAGAGAAAAACTCTTACCACGTTGACCTCCACCCCCACTATGTGGATGCCCCAACGCCCTGGCTCTCTGCTCTGGTCTGGTACTGTAACCAACATCCCATGGTCAGGGAGGGTCTTTCTGAGGACCAACCCCCCAACCCCTCCTCACCCTCTGCCATGGTGGGTTAGCGGTTTCTACTTCTCACTTGGTTAGTAGTTTTAATTTTGGTTGTTTTGGTGTTGTGATTTGGTACTGTCCATCCCCTGGTTGGCATACCTCGAATAAATTCCAATTACAATATAAAATAATTTTCATCTTGATCAGCGAATAATGCCATTATCCATTCAGTATATAGTTTAATATAGTACTCAGAGTGTATGTGCTAAACTCCAGGGATTTTTCACATGATAAATATAATTGTTGAGAAGTTGCTATGACTGGACTATATGCTACACATTCTGCAGATTGGAGTTGAAATTAAGATGAGTCTCGAGATTAAAAATAAATACTATGAAAAGTAATTTGATTGAAGTGAAAACCGCTCAGCAAAATTGAGGGAAATTATGCCGAGATTTTGAGATAGATGAGAGCTTCTAGGAAAGGGAAAGCAAATAGGAGATTACAAAGCTGAGAATACATCTGGCTTGGGGGACCAAGATTTCGAGCTTATCAGAAATTTGAGGAAGTCTTTCTTTTATTAGGTTGTTGCAGATAAGTCTGCGATTATTAGAAGATTAATAAAGAATTGTAAGGGGTGATCACTCCAAATATCATTTATCATGTTTTTATTAGAGGTAGCAATCTTCTTAATATCTGATTTGGCGGCTCAGTGGCTGATACCCTGTGTAAACTGAATCTCAAAATCAATCCTTTATGCTGAGAATTAACATTAATGCTCACTACAGGGAGCCACTGGTCAAAAGAAGTTTATTGATGCTATGGTAAAATGGCGAGCCCTCACTCATTATGACAAAACTTGATTGGATTCTGCGAGCAATACGCTGAGGAAGTGCGGGAAGCATCTAATGACAAAATAGTACTATTCACAGTAACCAAGCTGAGTGATGAAGATGCTATAGTCGATTTGCAATTAGAAACTTGTCCTGAGTTGACAGTGGATCAACAAGGTCTCTCTGCAAATGTGACCTCTCAGTAGCTGTATGACATTAGGAATGGCTTCTGCAGGGGTATTGACTTTATGAAGACGAGGTGGGGGAGCATGCCTTGAGTTTGTTTTATAATCAATGGGACCAAGAAAACTGCTAAGCATTGTATATGTCCTGTCTAGACATGACTACAATGGGGTTGTCTCATCGACCTAGTACCCATGGAACTGAAGAGTATATAGTCGCTTATGTGCAACCATATATCCACCCGCTACTTCATGAGATGGCTCGCTACAATATTGAGATTGGGGATGAAATGCGGTTTGTTCAAGCTTAGCAGAATGATACTCACCTCCTGCTTGACTGCCTTAATAACTCTTTTTTGGAGGTGCAGGGGGCGCAAGTACAGGTGGACAACTGTGTTGGAGATGTCCACCGTCGGTTGGACGTTTTGGTGCCACAGTTGAATCTAGAGTTACCTCAGGTGATAGGAGAACTGTTGGATTGGCATGGCCTATCAGCAGAATGAATTCAGGATGTAATAACATTAGGAAGCATTACTGAGTGCTTTATGAAGGACCTAGCAGAATAGCGGAACACTTAAAGCTGCAATAACTCATGTTAGGGAAATGATAACACTGATGGAATGATGAGTAACAGATCATGCCGTTCTATAGCATCTGAATTTAGCCAACTTTGCATCAAGTGGAGTAATCAGCAGATGACAGATAATGCGCTCATCCTTTTGTTGACATACCCCAAATATCTCTATTTGATACATTGGGTTACACAATTGGAAGTCATTAGCCAGGCTGAGCGCAGTAAAGCTATTCCTCTTCCATTCAGTGAGATAAGAGAGTATGCGTACATGCAAGAATGACTAGATACCCTATAATGGGCTGACAAGGAATTGGTGCGAGAACAAGCCTCCCTTGTTAACCAAATAAATGACGCTAATCAACAAGTGGGTAATGTTAGCTGGCAGCATAAAATAATGCAGAACACAGTGGAGGATGTCCTCTCGTGACTACAGGCAGTGGATCAGAAACTAGACACTGAGTGGGAATTCTGTCTGGAGTTGCAACATCAATATGAGATGCTGCAACAGGAATTTAATGATTGAAGGTGTAGATGCTTTTTGGTTAAAATGGAACAGATAATCAGCCAACATTTTTATGAGTATGCTGGAGCTAGGGGAGGTGGTGCATTTTGTGGTATTTCTGGAAAATAATGCTATGGATAGGCTAACAAGTACCCCTCAGGAGTTGTGGGGGAACCTCCACACAACACTAATCTAAATCAATTTTGGCTGATTCAATTCCATGCGCCCATCTAAATGATAGTTCATAAGGGGGTGGTTCCCCTAGTCACTCAGAACCCAATTTGACTGCTCCTCGCAGCTGGAGCCCGGAGCAAGGAAGAAGCTGTTTGAATTGAGAAATTACCACCTTTCAGTTGTGATGGGAATATGCTTAGCTACAGTTAAGCAGTTTGAATTCGCCGTGGAAGGGGCTTCTTATCAGCAGAAAGCAAAGATGTTTCTGTCCACTTTGGATGTGGAAAGCTCCAATCAAGATACCTGCTACCTTCCAAATAGCTCAGTATCTTAAAAGAAGTGAAAGCGACTGTTCTCCAGCTGTTTGGGGGTGCGGCCAAGATGGCTCAACAAAAAGCTGATTTCTTGACCGTACAGTTCCACAAAAATGAGTCCCTGTTAAAATTTGCTGAACAATTCTCAGCGGAAGCACATGTGTTACTTGGAGCCAACATTTTATCTGTAGAGCATGTCAGTATAGCAATGATGGCGGCCGTCAAACCATATTGAGAATTACACAACGCTATGTCTCAACTTTTGGACAAAGATGTGGGGCTTATTTGAATCGCGAACACCTTACATCAACTCTCCGCCACGTTCAGCACTCCTAATGTAGCCCAAAAGACCCCTGCTGTCACCACAGCACACCCCATTGGATATGGGCCGCAGCGACTGAGCTATCAACTGCTGGAACATATTCATCCATCATATAAATCAGTGGATCCTTTTTGGCCTATGTACTCTTTATCAGTTCGTCCATGTCCTTTTAATACCATTAATCTTCGCTCTGGTCCTCCTGCTGCAAGTTATATATGTGAACCCTTTATGAATACTTGCTTCCAGTTCAGACAAAGAGGGCATTATGAGGGCAATTGCCCTAGCAAACTACAGGTGTATGCAATGCCATTTGAGAAGATCAAGCAGGGAAAATATCAAACGGAGTAGAGACAGGATGCTCTACCTCTGCTAAGTCCAATTCAATTGTCCCCAGTGATTCCCAAGCATCTCTTCACATAGGATTTAGAACTCAGCTGGACAACTTGTTATACCAACAGCTTTCATCAGATACCCCTTCTTCCGTTCCAGAGAGTGATTATTCACCCCATGCTCTGATACCACCAGGATTTGCAGAAGCAATATGCATGGCGATCCTGGAACAATCTGGAATGAGCAACATGGATCCCTCTATAGACGTTGCCTCTCTGTAGGGTTAACGTAGCAAATTCAGTTGAAAGAATCACTATGGAGTATCCTCATGTCATTGTGGACATTTCCTCCTTTCTGAGTAACAAGAAAGCCTTTAGATGTCCACGTAATAAACAATAATTATTCTTACTTGGAGTGCACTTATTGTGACATTTTCATTCAGAACACAAAAATCCACGCTTTCATTGACACAAGGGCCCTTGTGAATATAATTTCTACCAGGTTACTGGCTAAGCTTCCGTTGAAGCTGGATGTGGACCACTGAGTAGTATACAGGACCGTGGGGACACAGAATACTGTGTCCAAAGGAGAATATTGCGCATTGCCTTTACGATTTGGGTCAGTCAGGGTTTCTGCTCCAGCGGTGGTTCTACCAAACAACAGCTATGATATGTTAATCAGCGTGGCATTTTGAGGAAATTGGAGCTGTGATAGATATGGCGGAGGGAACCCTTAATATCTTGGGACAACATATCCCTTATATCTGACCTTTAGCAGAATCCCAACTGATCCATTCCGCTCCAGTCAAATCAATCTAGCGTACAATGATGGAGTGATTGCTGTCGATATTGGCGAATGAAGTGAAGAACCAGAGCCCTTCCCAACCAGAAAATGAGTATAAAGGGATTCCGCTTTGATCCAGAGAGCACTTTGAGCCTACAATCTGGACATCAGTGCATAGTAGGAACTGAGCTCAAGATTGACATCCCTAAAGGGCTATCTGGGGAACTTATGGGGCCTCACCAGCACTCACATCTTGAACCACATGTGGCTCCAGGGCTACTGCTCCCTGGGAGTGGGGAGGTGAAGGTACTGTTAGAGAATTTACAGAAGGAGACAATAACAATCCAGCGGCACCAAGTGGTGGCTTATCTACAATTGGCTCCTATAGATGAAGTTCGCCATATTCATGATTTTGGATCATGGGAAGACCTCATCCTAATGACAAATTCATCATTCAGTGTAATGACTGTGGTTCCGCAGGAAGCAGTAACTGGATTGTCAGTGGAACAGCAAAATAAGGCTATAACTTTATTTGAAAAATACCAGGATATTTTCACATATGACAATTATAATTTGGGGTGTACCCAAGGGGTGGTACATTAGATAGATTGGGAGATCACCCTCCCATTCGATTGTGCCCTATTAGATGTTCAAAAGTTGCAGAAGAGGTTGTCTCTGACGAGGTAAATAAACTTATTCAACAAGGGATGCTAGAGCCATCAAACAGTCTGTGGGCATTGTCAGTGCTCATTGAAAAGAAATAAGATGGCACAAATAGGGTGTTTTTGACTTTTTGGAAGCTCAATAGCATAACAAAAAGGGATTTCCTACCCTCTTCCATGGATTGATGACACATTGGATCGATTGGGCGGGGGAATTATTTTTCCACCATGGATCTGATCTTGGGATACTGGCAGATCAAATTGCCATTGGTGGAACGAGAGAAATGCTCCATCATCACTCTAAAGGGGTTATTTCAGCTGACACGTATGCCACAGGGTTTGTGAAACGCCCCAGCTATGTTCCAGCATGCTTTGAATACGATTTTGGTTGAATTGAAGCTGTCCTGCATCTTAGTTTACCACAATAATGTGTTCTCACAGACGTTTACAGAGCACCTTGCCCACTTGGAACAAGTGTTCTGCCATCTCGCTAATGCTAATATCAAAATCAAGCCTCAGAAGTGTCAATTTTTAAAGAACAACTAGAATACCTTTGGTTAGTAGTGGATTCAAAAGGGCTTAAACTACAGCTGGCAAAAGTGGAAGCGATAAGCAAGATGACTCACCCAGGTAATAAACGGAATTTTCAAGTGTTTCTTGAGATGATTGGGTACTACTGACAGTTCATTCCCAACTTCAGTTGTATTGGGGCACCGCTTTTTGAGTTGTTAAAGAAAAATTCTCTTTTGATTGGACAGAACAATGCCAAAATGCTTTTGATGTGTTATGAACTGCATTAGCAAGTGCACCCATTTTGCAATATACAACTTCGACAAACAATTCATAGTACATATGGATGCATCTCCCTCTGCTATAGTGGCATTATTATCCCAGAAGGATGACAATGGCGTGGAGCATCCTGTCGCATTTTTAATCAAAGCTTGAACTGTCAAAACGAAACTCCACTGTGACCAAGTGGGTGTGCTTGGCAGTGATTTACATGTACAAACAGTTTATGGTATATCTACATGGGGTAAAATTCCAAGTGGTGACAGATCATGCTTCCTTGCACTGGCTGCAGAATCTTCATGAACTGGAAGGATGGCTTGCACATTGGGCACTAAAGCTCCAGGCTTACAATTCCAAGATTATACACCATCAGGGAGCAAAACATTAAAATGTGGATTGTCTTTTCCAACTACCAACGGTTGCTATCACAGCAGATTTGGACAACATTATGTATGAGAAGATAGTGGTGAACAAATATCATGATGAGCTGCCATAAGTAATCAAGGTACTAGATGGGCTTAAGCAGGATACTTTCCTACGTGAGGGGGAACTATATAAGTGGATTGGAGACTTGAAGCTGACTTTCCCTAAACCTTCTGCTAGACCCTTAATTATTATGGATGCCCATTGAGCAGTAGGGCATGGAGGATTGCAGGAAACGTTAGAGTTTTTGTGACCCCGCTACTACTGGAAGAGCATGCATTACGATGTATTGGAAATGGTAAGTTGTTGAAATCAGTGTCAAGTGGAAAATCCATTCCACAAGAAGACCACATACCAGCTGGTTAAGCCCCAGTTCGCCTGGCACACCATTTCTCTTGATGTAGTGGGACCTATGCCAACTAGAGCCAGCCGATCCAAGTATATAATCGTCGCAATTGATCATTTGACAAGATGGGTGGAGGCCAGGGCCATTAACGATTTGGGAGCGGTCACTACTGCCAAGTTTATTATGGAGTGCGTTATACAGTGACATGGCTGCCCGCAGTTCATTTTAATGGATAACAGAACCAATTTCACTTTGCACATCTTGCCCAAGTTGAATGAGTTGATGGCGATTCTTGGAGCTTTGATCACCCCCTACCATCTAGAATTAAATGGAATGGTGGAACAGGTCAACAGAACCTTAGGGAACATACTCTTAAGTTGGTAAAGGATTGACCCTCGCATGGAGTACCATCCTACCTACAGCTGTGTTTGCATATAATATCAGCTATCATTCGTCCACTGGTAAGAGCCTTTCAAACTGCTGTATGGTCAACATCTGGCTCTGCCTGCCTTGCTTTACTCGTGTGTAGAGGACACTGGTGGTGTGGACCCTCAGCAATATTTTATGACTCTTATGGAAAGCTGATCAAGCTACAAGTGGAAGCCTATTCCACCATTTTGGCCAAGAAGATTTGCAATCAGGTGGCCGACCAGAAAAGATGAAGTGGACTTCTGCTGTTCCCTGTAGAAGATCATGTTTTATTCCATGACCAACACAGATTTGGGCGGAAAAACAAGCTCTCCAACATCTGGGCTGGGCCGGTTGATATAATCAAGAAGACTGGCATGGACGCCTACACCATTAAGGAACCTGTGGGGGGTCAGATTATCAACTGAGCTCATGCAAAGTTCCTTTGAGCATATAAGCAATAAGACCATATCATCTAGTCAAAGGGGGGTAATGTCAAGAAGTTGATATGACTGGATGATACACTAACATTCTGGCAGATCAGAGTGGGAATTGAGATGAGTCTTAAGATTGATGGAAAATATATGAAAAGTAAATCAATCAAAATGTCAACCGCTTAGTGAATTGAGGGAAATTATGCTGAGATTATGAGATAGATGAGAACATCCTAGAAAAGGGAAAACAAATAGGAGATTACCAAGCTGAGTATATATCTGGTTTGTGGGGACCAAGATTTAAAGAGTTGAACGGAGAACTGAGGAGGAAATCTTCCTTTTAGTAGGCTGTTGCAGATAAGTCTGCGATTTTTAGAAGATTAATAAAAGGTAATAGGGGAAATCGCTCCATATATCATTTATCAGGTTTTTATTAGAGTCAGTGATCTTCATATCATCCAATATGGTGGCTCAGTGGCTAATACCCTGTTTAAACTGACTTGGCAAATCAAGCCTTTACGCTGAGAATTAAAAATAATCCTGCATGCTTAATTGGGAAGAAGTTTGGCTGAATGATCCTCAATTTTGCCAGTGGCTTATGGTATTTTGACCATTTGGAAACTCACTAGGTATATTCAAATAGCACCAACTCTTCTGGCATTTTTGGGCACAATTTTCCCTTCATAATTAGTAACTTCAACTGAGTCAGGCAAAGGTAAAGCTGTGGATCCCAAGATCTCAGCTTGTAGACACTCTTCAAAAGAGATCCAATTAAAAACCAGAAAAGATATGAAATAAAATATATTTTTATTTTAAGATTAATATTCAATAAAAATTCATTAGTCCAGATGCCAGTATTTATACCTCAAGGGCATCTCCTAGCCACATTTGATCATGCAATTTCAACAGATTATTTTCCACCTCAGTTCAGCTCTTGAACTAATATGAGTGAAACTTATTGCTAGGTTTATTGGTGGCCAAATACTCTCAAAATTGGGATGATTTCAGGGACAAAAATCGCAATAACATGCAAAATTGTCCTAGGATCCTCTCAATTTGAGTTTTTTCATACTGCTGATGAAATACATCTTCTGTGAAATTTTGGCATCATTGAAGAAATGATGCACCACTAATTGGGATGTTGGAAGGCCTCTCTTGATAGCACTAGATACTCCCATTTGATGGTCCATGTGCAAGTGCTATTCATGCCAATCTTGAGGATTGACATACAAAATTTGCCATAGGTGAGAAACTATTCTTAGTACCATCTCAATTTGTGTTTTTATCATACAGCTGATGGAAATGACTCCTGAGTCAGGATGGCTAAAGGCCCTCTCAATAGCACTAGGTACTCCCATTTGGATGTATCCATGTGCAAGTGCTATTTTGCTAATTACGAGAATCAACATACAAATTTTGCCCTAGGGCAGGAAATTGATTATGTTTTTTCATCTATTTGTCCATGGGATTTTTAGACGTTATCTTCAGGTCAATCCCAAATGATTTCTCATGCTGAATATATATGATCTCAGTCCCAATTAGTCAGGGCTAATTGCCAAGTTTTGTTGCAGAGATAATTGGCCTGAATGTGCAAGTTTATTTGGCCTGAGATTTTGATAATACAATTAAATTGATGTTGCAATAATCATCCCAAGCTGTGTTATTGCAATAAGCTTTAATTAGAGTAATAGCTCGAGCATTAGGAGAATAATTAGGCCAAATTGTTGGTTGTCAAAGGGTTTATTTTTGGGTCAACCAACAGAATAGAACATTTCCCCACTTGACTTGAACATAAGCTCTAAAAATTCCCTATTAGCATTCATTGATCTTTGTCATTTGTTAATTTTGGTCCAAACTGCTAACAAGTCTGGAGTTGGATCCTCTACTTGTGAATTTTGGCCCAAACTGCCAACAAGTCTGGAGTTGAATTCTATCCCATCCTCAAGTGCAAACTAAAGTATTAATTTGGTGTGATATATATTTTTTATTATTTTAGTTTATATACTTTTTATTATTATTTTTTTCTTCATTTATTTATTATATTTTATTTTATATTGAAATGCTAATATTTTATAAGCTTTTTTAAATTGGACAAGCTCTTGAACCTTTTTATAAACTTTAAGTGGAGACAGTTGTAATAAAATCAGCCCTAACTTCTCTGTTAACATGTGTTGTTTTCTCCATGTTGGTCAAGGTATAAAAATTGGCCATTGTAACAACATTGTTAAGGCTGATTAGGTCTTCAATGTTTTTGTTCACAGTATCCAGCTCAGTCCAAACATAATTTTTAAAGTCATCATGCTTTGAATTTAAGTCCAGGTATTTTCTTCAGCCTGAATTGGCATGTATGGTGAGACGTTCTATGCTTTCAGATGTAAGGTCAATCAGGCTTGTTGTATCCACATGATCTCCCCCACTGTGATAAAATCCAGAGAGTAGGAGGTACAGCATCAGAGCTAGGTTCCATCTTGTTGTTGAAATCTCATCTGGCTAAATAATCCAGAGACTGGTTATGTCATTCCATTTCAGAGAGTGTCATCAATTTTGAGTGAGCACCAGTTGTTAAATTCTGAGGATTGCTTGCTTGATAAATATAATCCTGCACGCTTAATCAGGAAGAAGTTTGGCCAAATGATCCTCGATTTTGCCAGTGGCTTATGGTATTTTGACTGCTTGGAAACTCACTAGGCATATTTAAATATTCCCAACTCTTCTGGCCAGTTTTAAGCTCAATTTTCCCTTCATAATTGGGAACTTCAACAAAGCAGGCAAAGTTACAAGCTGTGGATCCTGAGATCCCAGCTTGTAGACACCCTTCAAAAGAGATCTAGATAAAAACCAGAAAAGAGATGAAATAAAATATATCTTTATTTTAAGAATATTATTCAAAAAATTCATTATCCCAGGTGTAAAAATTTACTGTTTTGGGTTATTATTTGCAAACAACCCCAATAAACTTATTACTGCACAGGTTCAGTTTCTTGTGCACTTCTTCTGCATTGTATAGTATATTAGATTATTGGTTGATAATAGTATGACGACTATTATCCATAGTTGAGTGAAATTATTATATCTCAGCCCAATGCCCGGCCAGTATTCCTGCTTGAAATACTTGAGATGTCGTGATCTAGGGATTCGTTCCAACATTCTGTCCAACCCAATCTTCTCTGAGATTCCCTGGTGACAGTCTCTTTTGTCCAAAACACAGTCAGCAGCAATCCCTGATTGTTTCTCCTTCTTCTCTAGATCCCTGCTCATGATCTTTACTCTTTTCCCTAAAAGTCTCCCAATTATCACACACAGCAATAATATCCTTGAGAAGAATAGAACAATTAAAGCTGATAATAGTTTACTACTTGAACTATATAACAGATGAAAATATCTTAGTAAATACTGCTGTACTATATGTGTTTTTTATAATGAGTGAATTTTAGGGAATTTATAGTGGGGATTCAGTTATCTAACCCTCAGTTGACACCTCTTTGATGAAATGGCAGCCGTTGCCATTGAATCACCCATCCTCATCTTGGCAGCGATGGTCTTCCCCATCCTGGCTAAGATTCCATCATTGGACATGAAAATTTTCTTTTCATTGTTGTACATAGAACCATAAGATCCTCATGTATTGTTGTCAGAAGTTCATAAGAGTGGGGTTGTAAAACCAAAAGTGTCAGACTCAATGGGCCCAATCGGCGATAGAGGGAGCCATGGTGACTAAAAGAATTGGTAAAGTCCACCTGGAGTGTGGGATGAAGGACCACCAGGGAAATGCCATCTGGGATGTGGTCAGAATGGAAAATAAAAAATTTGATTTTTTAGGCAAAAATTTATTTGGAAAGGAGAGTAAGAAAATGACCAATAATTTTATCAGTGCCATGCAACTTATATAGTGGTCAATTGGGTAGTGACAGGATGGGGTCAGGACCCACAAATTTGACCTAACTGGCAAATTGTTTGGGAATGGGTGGGTTTATTCTTTGGGAACTGACATTGCAAAATTTGGTGGTGGGACGAGTCTCTGTCAGTTCAACCTCAAACGTCCAAACCAGAACTTGACTACATTTCTGACAGTTAGCACAATGGCATTTGGCCTGACGAGTGACAGGAATCCCCAAGGCCATCCCATATAGGGACAGGTCCATTTGGTTGGGAACAGGTTTGGGACGGCCAACCTGCCCGCACTCAGTCATCTAACCATTAATTCAGTCAACAGCAGCACATCAAGCGCAACGCCCAAATTACTATCAGAGTACTTCAAACCCTTGTCAATAACGCCCAATATATGTTCTACTGGTTTAGTGATTGAATTAGAACCGTCAGGTGATATAGCTGATATCTCATTCTTCATTTTTTACAGCCATTCAAATTTTGGGCATCTGCCAGATTGCCGGTCAAATTAGATCCAACCAATTTCAATTCAGTAATCTCGACACAGATTTCACTAATTCCCGCAACAGTTCTGCTGAGATAAGTGTGGGTATGGGGGGTGGGATCTGAAGCAGACGAGCTGTTACCCATCGCTCATCTACTATGTGAGCAAGATCGCCTTGATTGATGAGAGGTACCGCCATCTTCTTCATTACAGACATCCTTGAGATCTAAATGGAAAGAGTCAGAAAACGTGTCCCTAACATTTTCCTCTAGATCCAAGTAAACCAACCATATTTGGCTAGCGACCTGCTTAGGTAATTGGACTTGTTACCCATTAAGGCAGGTCATGCACCAACTGATCAATTCGCAAGTTGCAGGCGGCATCACTCACCTCACAACTTGGTACTCATTCCCTATCAGTTGGTGATGAAACCCAACCAATCCCAATCAGTACACCTGATAGTTAATCACTATCAGATGTCCCTATTTTGTCAACAACTCCACCCCAACAAGATCTTAAGTATTTGTCCAGATTAATCCCTGACAGATACAACCAGGTGAATATCCCAAAATCCCTAACATAGTTACTCCGAAATTTGGGCCAACAAATTTCCAATTCACCTCTTCTTAGCAAATTATCCCCTAGCAATTCCTGGTAATCTAGCAGGCTGGGAATATGGGCAAAAATCACAACACCAGGCGATGGTAATTTATACCTCTAGGGCATCTCCTGGCCACATTCAAGCACGCAATTTTAACAGATTGTTTTCCACCTCAGTTTGTCCCTTGAACTGATATGACTGAGACCTATTGCTAGGTTTATTGGTTGTAAAATACCCTCAAAGTTGGGAGGATTTCAGGGACAAAAATCTCAATATGAACATGCAAAATTTCCATAGGATCCTCTAATTTGAGTTTTGTCATAATGCTGACAAAATACATCTTCTGTGAAAATTTGGCTTCAATTTTAAAGAAAATGACGTAGCTTTTCTTTCCCATAATGATAACATTAGTTACCAAGATTTGATTCAAGTGGATAATTTTGATAATCACACAGGTGAGATGAGCTAATTCAATTAAACCCAACAAAACTGGATGAAAGTCATATCAGGCAATGGCCAAAACGGTGCACCCAATGGCAAAAAACGCCCTGGAGGGGGACCAGGAGCCAACGCCGCCAAAAAACCCCAAACCCAAACACCGCCCGGGTTTGTTGGAGTTTACCACAAAACAAAACCAATACATGGAAATACAGTATGCACAGCCCCTATCAATAAGTGGAACATGGGCTCCGACTTTTCTTAGGGGTAGATTCCCCAACTCTGTGGGAGAAGGTAGGTGAGGCACAGGCCTCTCTCTTTCCCCATGCGGTATACTTTATCACCCACACCATTCACCATGGCTGGATTGATATGGGTTTTAAAACTGAAGAAGATGCAGATGCTGCAGCAAAAGTCTGTGTCAAAATAGCCCTCCTTGAGGGCAAACGAATTGTGTGCACTGTGCGGACCAGATGGAACAAAGCAAACACTTTATTCATCTCATTTGACTCTCTTCCCACCAACCTCCCCCATAAGCTAATTGAGTAAGAACTCTAATTCAGACTTCAGAGCTACAGAGAAATAAAACAACTAGAATTACAGCGTTTCCACCTGATGCCAAACCTGTGCACAGGAAAGGCAATTGCTGTAATTGACCTGGTCCCTGACGTGGCCACAAACTTGACCAAAATCCCATGCACCGCGGTGTTTCACCTCCCAGATGGGGAGTGTCAAAACCTTTCCACATCACACTGGAACGTGCACCACCCATCTGCAACCATTGCACCGCACTGGGGAACAAGGAGCATGTGTGCCCCGTGAAGGAGGGCATCATGGCCCCAGACTTTTGTGATGATGCCATAGATGAAGATTAGGAGACCTTTGGAAGAATGGTCAACGCCAACCACACTTTCCTTTGGGGAGAGGATGGACACTACGTCCTCATAGACCCAATCTCACCCAAATTATGCAAACAGGTGCAGAAGGCCCGCAAATGGGCAGCAGACAAGGCCGCATCTCTCGCAACCTCCTCCATTGACCTGAACCAAATCCATATGGACAGAGAGGAAATTGGCTTAACCAGCCAATCAGAACACAATTCCAAAGCTGGAGCAACCATGGAGGATGTGAACTGAGCCAAACAGTCAGATTGGAAAACCCATGCAGAAAATTTTTCAACAAGCTGACAGAATCACCATGTGACCTCAATCAAATAACTTACTGGGACATTTCAAATCCACTATGGGTGAGCCAACAAGGCCCAGAGCTTCAAAATCTAACCCCAAAACATCAGAAACCAGTCATTGCACCAGTTTGAATCAGCCAAAATCGTGTGTGGAAAAGCTTAATACAATCCCCTCTCTAACAACACTCTCACAAAATCATCACAAGGTAAGGAGCTGAAAAACGCCTCAGAGTGGACTGGCCCAATCACACGGAGCAAGTCCAAAGCAATGAGCAGGGGACTAGGGCTGAAAGGCCCGCCCAACCACTACTGAGGCGCTGCGGGAACCTCAGTGTGAATAGGGATACTAAACATCACAGGATCCAGGGCTCAAGCGTCCCAAGCCAAAAATCTGGCCTTCTTGCGCAAACCCCCAGTAAACATCTTGGCCATTCAAGAGACCCACTGTCTACAGGGGGAAAAGAGATCCTGGGCGGCCAGGGTCTCACCATCCCAGTCAATATGGACGTCCCACTGTAGGGTGCTCATCCATAATAATAACAAAAAATTAAAAATCGTTGAGTCCTCCTCACACTTAGATGGCCGCGTCCTAATTGCAAGGATTGCAAACTAAGAGGCCACACTATTGATAGTCTGTATCTATGCACCATGCACCACATCTGAGAGGAAAAATTCCTCAAATCCATCCCAATGCTCAACCTCCCACCGGATACCATCCTTTTTGGGCGACTTCAACTGTTGTGATGACCCCACTACAAACCAATGGCCCAACCCCAGGGGATCCCACTGGGACATGTCGAGTTCCATGCAATGAAGGCATCCCTTGGCCTGTATGACACCCTCTCCCCCAGGTCTCCACTCCTTCCCCACATGACCCACCCAGCATACGTGAGGGAATGCTCATCTCTAGATGAGCTGCTTTGAACACATCCTTGCACCAAAATCCTGCCGCTTAATTTATTACTAACTTCGCTACTAAAAAATTAATTTCTCTGACCACCATCTAGTTTTGGTGCAGCTCACACCAACCAGGACTCAAACGCGGATGTCGCCCTGGAGGAAGCTATACCTGGAGAATATAAAACTCTCCAAAATTTCTGAATGGGTCGAGCACAAAGCTACAAACCCAAAATTCACAACCCTGTTCACATCAGATCCCATTGAATCTTGAAAAATTCAAATCTAAACTAATAAACAAAATCCACCATCTTGCATTGCACAAATACACCGCGGATACCGCCACAAATCAGATGCACCATGGCAGAACTTGACCACCTAGAACTCAATACCCCAAAAACCGGATACAGCCCAAACTGGGGGCGCAAATGGGCGGAAATTTCTGCCTGCCTAAACGCCCTCATCCATGAACACCAACACAGAATCAAAGTATCATGGAAAGGTAAGCACATAAAAGAAGGTGAAACCTGTTTGGCGTTCTTCTTCCGCCAATACCACTCCTGAGGCAATCTGCCCCAGTGCGCACAGGTCTGCAAAGCTGATGGAACCATGGCAACCGACCCAACGGAGGTCAAGGCAGTATTTCACGGCTATTACACCAAACTTTACTGTGACACTCCATCTGACTCCCAAAAAATAAAAAATTACACTCCGCCAGAATACAGAGTGCACCACCAGACTGTAGTCTCCTAAACATGATAACGCAGGAGGAGCTCTGGAATACAGTCCGCGGTGCTTCACGTAGGAAATGCCCAGGCACTGATGGGATACCCTACAAATTTTATAAAACATACTTTAAACAGATCGCCCCCATCCTCCTAGCATCTATGAACCAATGCTTTCTGGAGACCCGTCTCCTGCCAGGAGGCCAGGACTCCTATGTCATTACCCTATTTAAAAAGGGCGATAGAATGGACCTGGCCAACTGGCGTCCAATAGCACTCTCAAACACTGACACAAAACTACTTACAAAAATTCTAGCTACCAGACTGGGCGCACTAGCTTCTAAAACCCTATCACCCAAAGAATTTGTCTTTACACCAGGGCGTCTCCATCTGGTCTAACATACACTCCATCACCAATGTATGCTAATCCAAAGTGATGGGAGCCCTGGTATTCCTTGACCAGGAGAAGGCATATGACTGCGTTAGCTGGCCATACTTAAATAACAGTGCCTACACGCCTTCAACCTCCCACCCAGGTTCATTAACTGGGCGATGCTCTTCACAGAATCCGCCTCTATGGCTGTGTGTGGCCCAGGCTTCCTGACCAACAGGATCACCCCATGCAGATGGCAAAAGAAAGGGGACCCCCTCAGCCCATTACTCTACAACATTTAGCTTTTATCCACTCCTCCGCATAGCCAACTCACGTCTCAGAGGCATAACTGCACAAGGCCAGCCCCCAGTCAAGATACTAGCCTTTTGGATGACTGTGTGACATTATAGCAGACAGCAACGATGCCCAACAGTTGGAACGCACCCTAGAGGAATACTCCACAGTGAGTAATGCATCGTTTCAATAAACGGAAAACCAAAATAATCCTCCTTGGCAAATTTTTCACCAACTGGACCACATCCCCCATTACACACAACCCAAGACGCAAAAACTCACTCGTCTTACCCTTTGCATTACCCCCACCACCACCCCTGTCTGCCACCTTGGGATTTAGCTGGAAACAGGAGGGTATGCAAATGAGATGATTGAAAATAACCTGCTGCAACAAATATCCAACAGAATTGCCTCACTCAAGGGTAGATCACCTGGGCTAACGGGGCGAGTGGCAGTTGCCAACTCTCTCATCCTCCCAATGCTGTGGTTCCCCACATATGTGATCCCCTTTTCAACCACCTTTATAATCGATCTGTGCACTCATCCAGGGCTAGCTGTGGCCTGGATACCGCCCACACGTCCAGGTGGAAACGCTATATGGTTCACACTCCAGCATAGGCATGGGCCTGATAGATTTTGAGAACCACGCCAACCACATCCTGGGCACCTGGATAGAGGAAGCGCTAACCCTGGACCCCCCGCAACAGCACTGGTCCAGGGCAGCAAGGGCCAACTTCACGCAGGCACTCAAAATACCTAACCCACACCATCCTTCCAGCTTACTAATGTACCTCGCTAACTGCCCCAATGCAATAGGGCCTGCACAGAACCCCCCTCACTTTAAACGCCTCCTCCAAACCATCCGCCGCATGGGATGGACTGTCGCTACCACAGGCACTGTGCAGAGGAAGGGGAAAACCAGACCCCACTTCATGATATGAAAGCCAGAAGACCACCTCCACCAAGACATTCTTGCCACGACCCCAACCATCGCCAGAATCGACTACCTAGACGCTTTGGACATCCCCTATGACCTAGCCACACAAAAGGCAATATGGAGGATGACACACCATCCACTCCTCCAGCCAAGGGTAAGAGCCAATGCCTGGCACTGCCTGAGAAGGACCTGTAGAATGGCGGACTGAACCCACTCCCTCCATGCAACCTGCGCAGTATGTGGAGGAGAGGGCTCCCTACACCACCACTTAGAAACCTGCCCCCCGTCCAGAGCCATATGGCGAGAAGTCGCGCGCCTGCTCAAGATCCAAGACGAACAGGATTTCTCTATTTAAGGAGCCTCCTCACGCTTGGCTTGTGTCCCCAATCCCGTCTACCCTGCGCTCCCTATTGATACCCACTGCAATGTTTATAATCCACACTATTGCCTTGGATGCATTCAAGGGCATGGTCCCTACCATCCATGGGGTTATCAATAGGTTTCACGTCTACTTACTGGAGCACTTCCAAGCCTGGCTCTAAGGGTATATGAAGCCAAGGCAGCAGAGACTCATAAAGTCATGGTTCCCGCTCTGGTTCCTTCACACAGACCCCTTCCTTCACACCTGCTCCATAGCGGGGACAACCCCCTCAGAGTAGCGCACCAATCCCCCTCATAACTGGCGGTTCCAGCTGGCAACAGGGGTAACCTGTGTACCCCGGGGTGCCCAACCTCTCTAGTCATCGCTATTCTTAACTACCCTTCCATTTCCACACATGCATCGGTAATGCCCATCCCCCAGTTAACTTGCCTCAGTTAAATAAAAGAAAATGACGTACCCCTAATCAGGACGTCCACAGGCCTCTCTCAATATCACTAGGTACTCCCATTTGGGCGTTCCATGTGCAAGTGCTATCATGCTGATTATGAGGATTGACATACAAAAATTGCCATAGGAGAAACTATCCTTAGGACCAGCTCAATTTGTGTTTTTATCATACAGCTGACAGAAACAATTCTTAATCAGGATGTTAACTGGCCCTCTTAATAGCAATAGGTACTCCTATTTGGGCGGTCCATGTGCAAGTGCTGTTTTGCCAATTACGAGGATCAACATACAAATTTTTCCCTAGGGCAGGATATTGATTAAGTTTTTTTCATCTATTGGTACATGGGACTTTTAGACGTTATCTTAAGGTCAATCCTGAACAATTTCTCATGCTGAATATTTGATCTTGAGCCCAATTAGTTGGGACTAATTGCCAAGTTTTGTTGCAGAGATAATTGCCCTGAATGTGCAAGTGTATTCATCCTGAGTTTTTGATAATATAATAAAATTGGTATTGCAATAAATATCCCAAGCCATGGTATTGCAATAGGCTCTAATTTGGGTATTAGATTAAGCATCAGGAGGATAATCGGCCCAATCTGTTGATCTGTTGAAGGGTTTATTTTCAGGTCAACACCAGAATCTAACAGTATGTATGCCAATATTCTAGTTAATAGGATATGAGTACAAGCAATAATTGATAGTGGAGCGCCAATCAAAATTGTTTTTATAAAAAAGTGAAAGGCATGAAGATCTCACCAGATTTGGAACATTGAAAGAGTATGGAATGGCCAGACCAGACATCACCCTTGTGGAGCCTATAGTGCGCTACCAATTTGGTTTGGATCACTAGTGCTTTCAGCTCCCATTATAGTGCTGGCTAATCTAAATTATGATATACTTATTGGGATGGAGTTCCTGAGGAAGTATGGGGTGAAATGCTCTTGAAGAAAACACCCTGAAAATATTATGGCAGACGTTGCCTTTAGTGTACCAGCTGAAGGGAGAGACCCTATTGACAAAAAGGAATAATTCTGTTAACCTGATTTATAATGATGTATTATACCCATTTGCTTAAATTAGTTGGACAAAAAACAGAAAGTGATTCCAATGGAAAATTATGGAAATTGTGAATTACCTTTTATGACAAATGCATTGAACACTATTCCTCCAGGAGCTCAAATCATAGTTAACACTGGTTAACCATGGACTCTTAGAACATCTAGATGGGGAAATTATCAATCCATGGAAAATAAATTGAGGATTGAACTGTGTGTCGTGCCAGAGATCTTAATTCTGAGTCATGGAGAAATATTGAGTACTCTTAGCCCTTCTGGAAGAGAAGCCAATGAAATTGAAAAGAATCAGATCATTGCATTTCTACACCTGTTCCAATGACGAAACTTAGTGCCTTTCATGAATTTGGATCATTTTCCAAATTGGGATTGCCATGCAGAGACTGCCAAAAGTGTCAACGTTTTAAGTGGATTGTAAGCAGCTATCCAATTTAACTGATAATTAGCAAAATGATGTGCTCCTATTAATTTGTAAAATATCTGGAGATATTCACTCAGAAAGATCATGACTTGAATGCATAAAAACATACTCATACAAAGTCAATACTTGGGAATACCTGCCAATAAGAATATATTTGTCTGAAGGTCAAGAGTTGCTGAAGCTGAGTTCAGCAATGAAATCAGCAAATTAGTAGTACATGGGTTACTTGTTCCGTCATTGAGCCCATGGAAAGTCCAATCATCCTGGTGAAAAAGAAGGATGGATCAAACCGATTAGTGTTCAAATATTGCCAATTAAACAAGATCACTAAGAAAGTCCCCTATCCAATGCCCCACATTGGCAATGTGCTTGATCTCCAGGAAGAGGCAAAATACTTTTTGCTAAGAACCTGATTCAGGCTATTGGAAAATTGACTTGCCAAAAGAAGATCAGGAAAAAATATGCGATAATTACCATGTAAGGATTATATCAGCTGGCCAGAATGCCCCAAGATTTATACAATGTGCCAGTGACTTTCCAGCAGGCTATAGATTTGATACTTAGCGACTTGAAACTATCCTGCATGCTAGTTTAATTAGACGATATCAACATCTTAAGCAGGACCTTCACAGTTTTGGAACCACTAGTGCTAAAAAAGCAGGACCTTAACAGATTACTTGGAGCATCTGGAGGAAGTTTCAAGTGGTTGGCAACGGCGAATCTAATAAATATACAAGAAAATGCCATTTTTCAAAAATAAAGAAGCCAAAAACTTAGGGTTTGTCATATCTCTAATGAATTAAAACCTCAACCCATGAAGATAGAAGCTATCAAATGGATGTCAAATTCCAAAAAGTGTTTGGTATATTCAAATCATTCTGAGGGAAGGTCAAATACTATTTCCAATTCATCAAAGATTTTGCTGGAATTGCCAAATCTTTATTCCACTTACTCAAGGATCCAAAAAAGGGATTTGTATGGAATGACGAGGCACAGAAGTCGTTTGATAATCTCTAAAACTATCTCATAATCAGCCCAGTGTTGAAATACCCAAATTTTATTCAAGACTTTATAATCCAAGCAAATGCCTCATTAAGGCCAATTGGAGCTGTTCATTATCAAGTGGATGCCAACAGGGAAGAACATCCAGTAGCATACATGAGCAGAACCCTGTTACCAGCTGAAAGAAACTATACCGTAACAGAGCAAGAGTGCCTGGCAGTAATCCATGCCTGTAAACAATTTGAGTATATATACATGGGATTCACTTTATGTCATAACTGACCACTCATCCCTACACTGGCTTCATAATCTGAAGGATGGGATGACTGGTACGCTGGGCTTTAAAGCTGCTAGAATATGGCTTCAAAATTATTCACAGGGCAGGAGCGTTGCATCATGATTCTGACAAACTGTTTATGATTGCTGGTTGTTCATGTGATCTATCATAAGGCCGATGTGCAATTTCAGAGGATGATCAGAGGATATATTGGGGATGAACCCCAAGAAATTCAGAATGCACTACAAAAGGCGATGGACAATACCAAATTCAAAAAAATCAATTATACAAAACGCTCAAAGGAAAAAGGTTTTTATCTCCTAGACCATCTGAACGTACAGAAATAATTCACCACTCATGAGGTCGTTGGCCATGGTGGCCTAAAAAACAGTGATTATATTTACCAGTACTATTACTGGGAATCAATCAACTACAATGTTGCGGATTATCTAACCTGTTGTGTGGTGTTTCAACTTCACAAGCCACACAAGAACATCTCAGGGTACTGGCTAGACGCCTTGGATTTGTGTGGCGCTTGGGTTCCATAGATGTTATGGAACCGTTGAGCGTCAGCACTGGAGGGGTGAAGTATATATATGTTGCAATAAATCATCTAACTCAATGGGTCAAAAAAAACTCTAAGTAGAGAATGCAATGATATGACAAATTTTATACTGGACCATGTGATCTATCAGAACAGGTGCACTCAAGTTATCCTCAGTGATAATGGGACCAATTTTACGTCTTACATGATTCCTAGGCAAATCAAACTAATGGGAATAAGGGGTGTTGTATCCATTACTTATTGTCCAGAAATGAATGGGATGGTGGAAAGAGTGAATGCAACTTTAGCCAAAAACGTTATAAAAGTTGGTCACAGAGAAAAATTCAGCTTAGGGAGCATATCTGAGTTTGGTCACATTTGCTTATAATATCAGCTACCATTTGGCGACAAGAAAAATGCTGTTCAAACTTTTAGATGGGTGAAAGGCCGCATTGCCGCCAATATTTTATTTCTCTGTGAAGCCATCTTTGGGAATGAGCGCGAACAATATCTATCCCAGCTGGCCAATATCATAATTAATCTAAAATCTTGGGCATTTGAATCAATGATGAAGAGGAGAATCAACGCAAAGAAAACGGATTACCAGAATTGGCCTGCGGTGAAAGAATACCATGTGGGAGATAGGGTAACCTATTGCAATACCATGGGTTTGGGAGGAAGAACAAGTTGGACACCCTATGGATGAGACCGTTCAAAATTATTGCCAAGTTAGTAAATGATGCCTATATGATCAAGTATATTAAGTATGGTCAAATAGTCATTAGAGTCCACATGAAATACTTAAAGTATATAACTTAAAAAAAATGTATAATAATAAAAAAAAAATATATAAAAAAGAAGAAAAAAATAAAAAAATGCATAAATATTATATTTTATATTTATTTGAGGCAAGCCAACCAGGGGACGGACATTACCAAAACTAAAACTAGACTAAAAAACTAATGTAACTACTTGGTTCAAACAAAACGCCCTAATGAGCTGAATTGAGTGAAATGCTTCAAAAACTGACCAACCAGGTGGGCAGCGGAAGCCGCTTATCCCTCCATGGCGGAAGGGGAGGGGGGTCAGGGGGCTTTTCTTCAGCAGCCTCTTTGGCAGCAGCTTCTTCCTCCCATAGTAGAGTGCATGTCATGGCTGACAGTAATGGCGTTGGGGCATCTGTGGTATGTGGTTTGATATCACTGATGATTGGAATTTCATGGAAATTGCCAGCTAGATAAATGGCACTGAGATATTTGATTAAAGCTTTTTCAGCTTTGATGCGGGCGTCTGGGAGTTTAACAAATGTGGCAATGTTGGTTTAGGTTATTTTTGCTTTTGGATTCCGTGCTATAGTTGCCACGTTCTGGATAGCATTGTTTGCATTTTTGTAATACTGGTTCACCGTGATTTTACTTTTTGGAGTTAAGGTTGCAGGGATAACAGGAGGTGGAATTCCTCCTTTGAGTATTGCTACTAATTTAGTGACAGCTTTACACAGGGGACGACAATATGGTGTTGCAGCTGCTTCAACTGCAAGCTGGTGATCACTGCAAAATGATTCAGTGTTTGGCTGTGGGGTATAAAGTTGAGGGGGGTATTTGGCATCCCATTCTGCATTAATGAACCGCTCAATTTGCAGAGATGGTTCTTCAATGAACTTACCTGATTCATCAATTTCAGCCAATAATTCCCATGGGTTTTGGTTGAATTGGATTGGGGAATCAGCGTATGGTTGAGGTTTGGTCATTCATTTGAGGAAGCATGGGATCAAACTGGGATCAAATCTAATGCTTGATTGGAGGAATTATTTATGGCATTGGGGTGAGGAGGAGGCTGATTGGTGGCTGCAGGTGCAGCTGCAGCAACAGGCTTTGGGGGTGGGGGAGGTAGGATTGTGCCCCATACCAGAAATTGTACAGGGTGGGCAGCAGATTGGAGGTCAGCGGATGAGTCATCTGATCTGCCATGAAGTGGTTGAGAGGGGCACTTGCGTTTTGAGTGGTCTAACTCAAAACATGATGGACAGATCATCCACCCTGCCCTTCATGCAGGCCCAAAACAGATGGTCGGGCGCTGAGGGAATAACTGTGCATGGCAGAATTGACACCGCAATTTTATTAAAACAGGGCTGATTGTGGCATATGCCCAAGGCCCAGTGAGTCGTGTGGCCCCATTTGGGACCACAAATTGTAAGATGGGGTTGGAGCCATAGGCTGCCAAACCGTCCATCAGCTCCTGGTGGAGCACTTCAGGGGGAGGTGGGTGGGCAGGCCAGCAAACTGAACCACCAAAGTGGTGTCCGCTGGGAGCCAAGTCTGAGTTGTGGGGAGAGGGGTGCCCTGGAATACCAGGGGCACAGTTGCTGCAGTGGCAGCATCAGCTTTGCAGGTGAAGCTGAGGTCAAAATACCCCTTGTAGGGGCAGAAATCAATAAAGCTGGCGGGTGTCATCACCGCCTGTGCCATTTTGATAATGGCTTGGTCGTGGTATGGGAATAGTTTCCCATATTTGACCCTTAGGGCATAGCGCATGTTGCTCTGGGGAGCACCAGGGGGCAGCGAGGTACCACTTGGGTATGAGCAAGGTGGGCGTCTAGGTCCTTGGGTGGAACAAATCATCCCATAGGTTTGGAATGACTGGGTGAACCAGTCCTAGCGCATTTTCCTGCCAGATGGAAAATGGCGGGGGAGTTCACCACTGCCGCTGCCCCACGGTGGAGCAGCTGGCGGAGAATCTGAGGACATCAAAGCAAAACTACAATGAGCAATTTGATTTGTTTTAATAATTCATGTAATTTTGCTCAGAAAGTTATGCTGAGGCAGAAAGAAGTGTTTTTCCATAAATAATATATTAAAAACTTGAAATTTTTTCTTTGTGTGGTGATGCATCTGGAGATATTCCCACCTACCAAATGTAGAGGAAGGAGAGACCATGACGTACATGAGTCTTGAGTATTGGCAGGATAGAATGGGTTGAAACTAGATCTGTCAGAATAGTCCCTATTAACAAGTTGTTGGAAGGACCAGCTAGGGTTGAAACTGGGTCCACCTTGAGTAGTTCCTGAGGTGACAGTTCAGGACTCAGCAAGGCCAGCTGAGGTGATTTGAGAACAACTAGGAGTCGTTGAAACCCATCCTGGCTTTAGTACAGGTTGACTGAGGAAGTCACTGAAACCCATCCTGTGGTTGGTACAGGTTGATTGGCAAGATGCCATTGGGAACCGTCCTGGGGCTTGTACAGGTGGACCAGTTCATCTTTTTGGAAAGGATGCCCAATATGGGACTGACAACAGCATGATGTCACAGAAACTGCGCTTAAGAAGAGGCGGCAGCAGTTAGTAATCAAGGACAAAAAGTTGCAAAGCTGAGCAGAGCATATTGGCGTTGAATGTGGAAAGAGTCACACTCCGCTGAGGACATAGAGATATGACAGACAAACATGATCACAGGCTTAGGAGGCTTCCATATCCAAGGGTTCTATCTTCCACTGAATAATCTGGTCAAGCGGGAGATATGTTATATTTCAGTTAACCAAATTATCTAATTCATTGACCAATTAATCAATTTGACAATTAGTGGTTACAATCTATTAACTTGGTAATGGTTGCCAACTAAAAGTGTTGGTCTATTTTCATTGGGGATCATCCCAACGGCATTGAGCAAGAATTTGATGAGGGAACAACAACCAACAGTCAATTATTATGGGGAATTGTTCAGAGAGAATGGATAGGTAGTTGTCAGAAACTATCTATGCGTTCTAACGCTTGTGTCAAATGGTAAAATCATCTTCAGGCAACACAACCTGAATCAATTGATATCAAGTTCCTGACTCCAATAAATTATCCATATAAAACCAATTATTACGTTACCTAAGAAAATCAAGGCAAAGATACCCGCCAAGGTTTGGTGCCTAAAACTCAAGGGTAAATCTAATTTAGAAAAAATTAATTGATCCTAGTAGACAGATGAAAAGCTTTGATCCAATTATACTATAAATACCCCCTATACCCAAATAAAATTAGATTAAACTAATAATATTTAGTTGTTTAACATTATTTGTATAGCTTACACTAGGAAATAAGATCAAGGATCAGAAATCCTTATGTTGTTATCAAACCTCCGCTTAGCTCTTTGTGAAGAAATAGGGCAGTGTTCCCTACCAGTACAAACATATCTTCAAGAGGAAGAAGCACCTGGTAGCGTTGGACCCTTTAATCAACTTAGCTTTTTGCAATCAACTTTGATAATAGTTTTCATGCTATTATTGCCTCAGTTTATCAATTTTCAGTCAATCAACACAAGGATCAAGAATCTGTGCAGTTGAAATCAGGGAGCAGAAGCGAGCTATCATCTAAGCTTCCCTAAATTTAACACCAGAAGAGAAATATATCAATCTTTAAAAGTATTGTGTGTAGGTCCTGACCAAAAAACCTACAGGAAGAGATAATTGTATTTTTTCATAATCATCCCTTTGAGTGAAACCCCAAGTCAAGAAAATGGTGTAATTGCTATCAAATAGGTACTTCTGAGCCATCATAAAGGGAACCATATGAGGCTACATCATGTGCTTCCTCACCTGTGAAAAGTGAAACATTCTAGGGCTAAAGTGGCGGGAAAACTCAAACCCTTACAGATTTCCTTGATCCCATGGTCACTCCTAAGTGTGAATTTATCACCGGCCATCCCAAATGTTAATTTTTGCCCACTTTTCCAGCTTCATAGATTATTTTTTGAATTGCTAGAGGATAAGTCCCGCTGGCAAGTAAATTAAATATCATTTGACCCCAATTTTGGGTTAGTAATGTTCAAGGATTTTGTGTAATTTGCCAGGTTTGGATCTATCAGGGATCAATCTGGGTGAATGCTTAAGTTCTAATTGGGCGAGTTGCCAACAAAATGGGGCATCTGATAGTTGATCAATGATTAACTATCAAGTGTACTGATTGGGATCGGTTGGGTTTTATCACCAAACAATTGGGAATTTAAGTAGCAGTTGTGAGGCAAGTGATGCTGCCTTCAAATAGCGAATCAATCAGTTGGTTCATGACCTGCCATAAATGGGTAAAGTGTCCCATTACCTAAGAAGGTCGCTATCCAAGTATGGTTGGCTTGCTGTATTGAGAGGGAAACGTTAGGGACACTTTATTGGCTCTTTTGTTTCAGGTCTTGAGGATGTCCAATGGAGGAATTATAACCCAATGGAGAATACCATTGCTGGTGAGACGTCATAGGGAAGTTCAATGGCAACAGCTGCCATTTCATGGCTGAGGCGCTAAGCAAGGAGTTGTGCGTTAAATATCCTATATCAATTCCCTTTCAATTCATACTAATAAAAAAGGTTCTTCCATTTGTGATATAAGCTCTATTCATCAGTTATTATTGTTATAGTATACAATAATTGTGGACTCTTTTGTCATATAAAAGTAAGTATTGAGGATCCTTAGAAGAGAAAAAGACCTTAGACATGAAACTCCACAGACTCAGCATGATGAGAAAAAAGGTTGAAACCCTCTGAAACTTAGAGTGGATCAAGTTAGACAGAACAGGGAAGAAGTCCCTATAGTTAACATCACCATTATGTCGTGGATTAAACAGGTCCATTGTTGGACCATATCAGGTTATCTAATTACCTACAGATAATAATCATCATACTATTATTAATCACATATCAATTACTATCTAGCAACGCAAATTGTGAACATAACAGACCTGTGCAGCAAGCTTTGGGATCTATCAGTTAAACCAAGGTTTTAACGTTTGGTACTCACTAAAGTAGCCATAGTCCCAATTTTGCACAATTGGTGCTCACTACAGGGGGTAGTAGAGTAAGATACGCCATGATAAGATGTCATATAAGGAATGAGTAGAAAGAAGTTTCCAATTTTGGCAATGAGATACTCAGAAAAGTAACGTCATTGAAAAAGAAATAAGGAGATTTGGTCTGAGAAGTTTTATTCTTGAAAACAGTATGTGAAGAAGATCACATTTGATTGCATTCATTCAGCTTAGAGATGGAGCAACTATTAAATGGTTAATGAACTGAAGAATTGTGGATGATAATGTGACCCTCATATGGCAAACAATGCCAAAGAAGATACTCAAAACTCGGGAAAAGGACTTTCTGCCTAGATATGTGTTAGGATTTTTACCATATTCCCAACTGATTAGATTACCAGGGGTTGCTAGGGGATAATTTCCTATAGCGAAGTAATTTTATATTGGTTGACCTTGATTTCAGGGTAACAATGTTCTGGGGATTTTAGGTTTTTCGCCTGGGTCAGATCCATTGGGATCAATCCAGATGAATGCTTAAGATTTTGTCAGGCAGAGTGGCTGATGAAATAGGGGTATATGATAGTTGATCAATGATTAAATATCAGGTGTACCAATTGGGATCAGTCAGGTTTCATCACTGATTGATTGGGAATTTAAGGATCAAATTGTAAGGTGAGTGATGCCACCTGCAACTAGAGAATCAATCAGTTGGTTTGTGACCTGCCTTAGTGGTAACAAGTCCAATTACCTAAGCAGGTCGCTTGCCAAATATGCTTGGTTTGCTGGGATCAAGAGGAAAACATTAGGGACACGTTTTCTAACTCTTTACGTTTTAGGTTTGAGGATGTCCAATGACAGAATCCTAGCCAGGATGGGTAAAACCATTGCTGATGGGATGAGAATGGGTAATTTAACGGCAATAGCTGCCGTTTCATCAAGGAGGTGCCAACCAAGGGTTGGCCGCCAAATTCCCGCTATAAATTCCCCTAAGATTTCACTTAATAAAGACATACAGATACTGATATACAGAAACACTAATTACCAGAGTATTATTAATATATACTTTATCATAATCCATTTCATTTTTAATTCTTTCTCAAGGAAATTATTACTGTGTGCTTTAATTGGGAGACTCTTTAGGATAAAGAGTAAGGATCTGAGTGTGGATCCAGAGAAGAGAAGCTGAACTGAATTGGGGATTGCTGCCAACTGTGTGTCACCAGAAAGAAACCATAAATGAGGATCTGAGTATGGATCAGGTTAGGCAGTACAAGGGAACGAATCCCTATTGAAGACATCCTGAGTATTTTGAGAGGTAAACTGGTCAAGCGTTGGGCCCAACACTAGTACTTTATTAAACTACAGGTAATGGTCTCCATACTATTTTCAAACAAATACAAATTACTAATATACAACGTGGACAAATTCACAACAATGAACCTGTGCAGTTAATTAATTTAGGGTTTCTCAGCTGAGTTTAATCAAGAACCCTATGAATTTTAACAATTGGTGCTCACTACAGGGGTGTAGTTGTGTATAAGATACTAGGACGTGATGTCATATAAAGATGAAATAAGAAAACTCTGGACGGAGTTGGCAACATTAACCAGAACGCCCTGAACTTGGCGGATTATCATTAATTGCTGCCTTGGAGGAGAGAGTCACCTTGTTTGAGGAAGGGGTTTAGAATGTCATGAGTTTCGGAAATTAGTTACTTGGAAAAAAATTGTCATTGAAAGAAAAAAGAAGGGGATTTAGTATGAGAAGTTTTATTTTTGAAAACTGAGTGTGAAGCAGGTCGCATTCATTAGAGCATTCAGCACAGATATAGAGCAGCTGATTAAGCAGGTCAAGGAGTTGTAGACTCACAAATGCAAATGTGAGCCATATGCGGCAACTGATACCAAAGAAAGAACTTCAAGGACTCCAGTTGGAAAGACGACTACCCCAAGAAACATGCCACCTGCTTACACAGCTATTTCGGAGATAATGCCTGAAATTACTCCCCAAGTGAGCCGAGTAGCTGAACCAAGAAAGGTGGTTAGAGAAACCTTGGAGGAATTCAAAGAGACACCAAAATTGCCAACTTTCCATTGGGATAACGCCCCTGTATCTTTCTAATTATTCAATATGACAATGTACGGATACAGCGATCATCAAAAAGCAATTGCCAGTGATGAATTGCTTGATACCATAGTCAGAAACTAGTGTTTCCTCATCTAGAGGGGGACAGCTGGTCATATGCAGAGGCCAAGGCGGCCATTATGAAGGAATTTGGAAGCCCCACGCACATGTCAAAGCGCAAGCAAGAATTTATGGGCATTTAACTCCATAAAGATGAATCCTTATCAAACTTTGCCAATTGTTTCTACCAGGAATTGCAAATCTTGGTTGGAGAAAAAGTGCTGGATGTTTTGATGCCCAGATTGCATTGCAAGCGGCCCTTTGGCCCTACCACGATTTTAATTGTATGGTCTTTCATGTTCACAATCAGAAATTACCACCTTTCAGATAGTGGACAATTTGAAAATATTGGGAGCTACCTTTGATGCCCCAGATAGAAGTTTCAAATTAAAAACCAGTACAAAATTTGAATCCCATGAAGGGGAGCGAGGGCGGTAAGTAGATGAATAACTAAACCGTGCTGGGAAATAAGCCTGAAGGCTTTAAACGGATCAATAAGAAGGAGAAATTCTGCTACCAGTGCTGAGGAAAAGGACATTTTGCTGTGCACTGCAAGAAACCTAACGATCATATTTATGTGGTCCAAGTGAAAGAGTCTGCACCTGAAAAGGAGTCAGGAAAAGGGCCCACGGCCTAAACAGGGAACAGTATAGAGCTGCAGAAAAACCTGTTCCTCCCAATATTATGCACAATGAAATTGACATCAGTGATCTTTTTGTGGATGAAGACGCGCAGGATCAGCTGTATCAAGTAGTCAATTTGGATGAGAACGTGGTAACAAGATCTGGAGTGAAGGGGATCAACCCTGAGATAATTAAGGAAGTTTCTTGACCATATGCCCAACAACTGGCGGACAAGATTTAGGCTGCAGATAATCCAGAAGAATTGACTGAAGTCAGATTAGATGAGGCAAACCTGTCAATCCCCCTTAGCATGATCAAGGAATCATTCCCTGATTTATTGGCGCAAATAATTTCACATCCTTGATTCAGCTAATAATGCTGCTATACACTCAGTAAATACTATTTACAATACTCCAAGTGTATGTATATAGATATACTAATGAATTGAGTATGGGTGATGGCGATTGTTGACTGTGGAGTGCCCATTAATATTGTTTTGACCAAGTTGGTGAAAAGGATGAAGATCTCACCCAATTTGGAACACAAGAAAGAATATGGGACAGCCAGGCGAATACCACCAACTAATATGGAGCATATAGTGCTCTACTACTTTCATTAAGATCCTTGGTAGTATCTGCTCCAGCAATAGTTCTAGCAACCAAAACTACTATATTCTGATTGGGATGGAGTTTCTATTAAAATATGGAGTAAATGTAACTAAGAGGATAATACTTTGACTATATTG
>JAKSZP010016537.1:0-32330 GCA_022478985.1 Massospora cicadina | reverse complement strand
TATGCTCACCTAGCCAGCTGTCAGCCTACAAAAACAACTACTAGAAGGCTGGAGCTAGAGGAGGAAGAACCAAAGGGTGAGGCTACCACAAAGTTCCAGTATATCAGCCCTCTTTCTGAGTTTACCACACAGATGAATGCCCTCTCAGAACAAGTACAACAGCTTACTATGCTAATGCAAGGAAGTCCTTCACAAAGCAATATGTGTTGCCATAACTTCAATGAGCCTGGACACCATTCTCACCAGTGCTGTGCACCATGTTTCTGCTGTAAAGTTATCCACCTGTATGGCCCATGCCCAAACTGACCACCTCACCAAAATCAAGCAACTACAAGTCATCCTCAGCAAGCAAACTATGTGCAGCAACGGCCTTACTGACATAACACCTAGATTATCTAACAAAACCCTGTATGTTACATGAGGCTCCACCCCAGGAACTTGACCAGAATCAACTTTTCTCCTGATGAAATCTTATGCTACTGAAAAAAAAAAAAAAAAATGAAGAATAAAATACTCAACTGCATACCACAGAACCTGTTAAGAAGATAAAAATTTGAAGATCTTTTCAATGCAGCAAAAGAAAGTTAGCAAGTACCCACTGGAGTACCCATGGAAGAGGATGATGAGTCACACCCTCAAACCCAGAACTGCGACCAGTTACCACTTCCTGCTTTTGCCAAGAACTTTGAGCCAGACCAAAATCACTTTCCCCATGTGCAACCCATTTAAGGCACTGCTCCACATCAAACTGCACCAACTGAAGAAGAAGTCATCATCTACTTCATTTCTCCTACCTCAACAACTTGTGAAAAATTAACCTTTACCTCCCTCATATCAGCCTGAAGAAGTTTTTGCTACAAAAATCCTAAAAAACGCCGTAATCCCCGTCAGTCTTAGAGACCTATGCAAATCCAGTCCAGCACTCCATCAAGGACTTCATCAAGCAATTGGAATGACCCAACTCAGATCTGGTGCAGTAAAACCCCAAGAAACCCTTTTCAGTAGTACCGGTGCACCACATACTGTTGGATCCCTTTTTGGTTACATCTACTTAATTATCTTGGACAAAGGATCATCAGCCAACATTGTTACAAAGAAATTCCTCCTAGATATTAGCTATGAGGATATATTAACAGTGACCTGGTGTTCCTCATGGCTGGAGGCACCCAACAAGCCTGCTATGGACAAGTTTTTGACCTACCCGTTGAGATCACTGGTAAAATCAGATCCATTAATGCTGTTGTCTTTGACCATGACCATTTCCCCATGTTACTATTCCGCCAGGCCCTGAAAGAATTTGGCATTCATGCAAACTTTGAAAGTGACCAGTGGTATATCCAGACTGATGATGGAATGAAACCCATCAAGATCTCCTACTCCAATGCGTATGCCCTGCAAGAGTGCTCTTCCCAAATCACAAACTACCTCTGTTCTGAGTTAGATGACCAAATTCAGACCTTAACTTAACAAGCCCTCAGAAAGCTCAGTTAACCCAACTCTTAAAACATTACCATGAAAATATATGCCATGAGGGTGATGACATACCCCTCTCAACCCTAGGATCTTACCACATAGATGTAAGAAATGCAAAGTCCATAGCCAAACTCCCCTATCATTTTCCCCAAGCCCTTGAAAATTTGTTCAGGAGGAAATTCAGAAAGGTTAGTCAGCGGAATCATCCAACCCTCTCAGTCACCCAGGCCTTTCCTGTTGTCATTGTATCTAAGAAAAATGGCAAGATCAAAATGTGCATTTACTATATCCCACTCAACAAAGTAATCAAAAAGAATGCATACCCCTTACCGCTTATCTTAGACATATTGAACTCCATGTGGGTGCAAAGTATTTCACCAACATTGACTTTTCTCTGGATACTATCAACTGTGTAACGCACTGGCTCCTTCCAGTGAGCCACGAATGAATTGGGAATCAGGGCCTAAGTCAATGACCAAAGGGCAGACAAGCTCCCTGAGACCATTCTCCTAGTGCATGTGCTACAGGAGCCACGGATAAACACCCCTTGGAGGACAGTTGCGAGTATGCTTACCCCCAGAAGCATGCCCTGACTCCAAGACAAGGTGTATAGGGAGGCGATAGCCTTTCCAATCTCGCACTCAAAGTCCAACTCATGTTTGTATAGGCCAAACATGGCCGCTGTTAGACTAAAATAATCAATATAAACCTTGAAAGACAGTAATAAAAATAGATAAGGCTTAGGAACGGCTCTATTTGATATATTTAGGCAATTTGATAAAAAACGGAACTAGAGAACCTCCCTTTCTCAAGTCCTATCTCTTATAGCTCTCTGCTGCAAGCATAAGTCAAGCTCATTCGCCTTGCCTGACGTTATGTCTTTTGAAACATGCCATAAGCAAACACCAATTGTTTTAGGCCGGATTGAATTTCATAATGGCTGAACCACCATACCCAAGAATCATTCCAATTCTGATTTGAATTCACCTTCAACCTAGAAACCACCCACTTTAAACCCATTTGGTTCGACCTCAGGCCTGATGAAACATCTAACCGCCGTCCTTCCCCAGTTTTAGTCTCAACCTGGGGTCTAGCCAAGACTAATGTTCTCTCACTTCCTCTATCTTCCAAACCAGCCTGTCCTGTCTTATCAAAGATCAGGTAAATGTGATGTTGAGGATAAACCTCAACCATCACATCACCCCCTAGACAAGAAGAACTTTTGGATCTTCCCAGGAAACTGGGTGCAATCTCTGGACATCTGCCATGTGGCCTCCTCAACTTGATGACCTTTCCACTGGACCAAAAATGACCTATGACCCCACACCACCTTTGTGTCCAGAATCTCCTCCACCTCATACTCCTTGGCCCCCCTTTCAGCTAGAAACATGGGGGAGGCCTTCTCAGGCGGCTGCCCTAAGAATGGTTTGAGCTGCGACATGCAACACTGGATGAGCCCATGACCTCTCTGGCAACTTCAGCTCAAACGCCACCTCGTTCACTGCCCTCACTATTGGATATGGGCTCAACGCCACCGGCCCCAACTTCTGGGTCCTCACAGGTATGGCATAGTTCCAAGAGTTTACTAAGACCCAATTGCCCTTCTTGAAAATGCTCCACTCTGACTGATGCTTATCTGCTTTCCTCTTCTGAGCCACAACTGCTGCCTCTAGATTCCTTCTCAGGAACCTCAAGGTATCCCAAGTCTCATGTGACAGCTCATCTGCTTCTGGATTCTGACCCTGCTCCTGAGGCCCCATACCCTCTGGGTACTGACCATGGTTTGCAAAAAATGGAGTCATTTCTTTGGAAGAATGCTTGTGGTTGTTATATGCAAATTGCGCCAACTTCACCCAACTTACCCCATCCTCCTGGCACCCTGATACATAGCACCTCAAATACTGTTCCAATAATTGATTTACCCTCTCAGTTTGGCCATCTGATTGGGGATGAAAAGCTGATGAACTGGAGGCCTTTATCTTCTTGTTATCTTAACAGATGTAACCAGAACTGAGATGTGAATTGTGGACCTCGGTCTGACACAATCTCCTTTGGAACCCCATGTTGGGAAAAGACCTCATTCATAAAGATCTGACCTGCTACCTTTTCAGAGGTTTACTGACCAGGGAAAAACTCTGCATACTTTGTCAGGAGATCCACCACAACCATAAGGGCGTCCATCCCCTGGGACTTGGCAACCCTGTGATAAAGTTCACGCTCACAGAGGCCCATGGCCTAGACAGAATCTGAAGCGGCTTCAATTTTCCTCCTGGCACCATGCGGTGGGACTTTGACCTGTCACACATCACACATCGCTCCACATACTTCTGTACTGCAGCATCCACTCTCCTCCATGAATACTGGCGACAATCTAAATCCAGTATCTTCTCCCTGCTTGGATGTCCAGCCAAAGGATGATCTTGGTTAGCTGCCTAATACCTCCTGCTGCAAACTTATCACTAGAACCCAGATCCTTCCTTCATGCCGGATAAGACCTCACCAGACTGAGAACCCCACATGTTTCTTGCTCGCCTCCCCTTCTCTTGTCTCATCCAAGATCGGCTGGCCAAACTCACCCTTTGCTGAACAGTCCAAATTATTCCTGAGAAACCTTCTCTCCAACTTTGGATCAGTGCAAACAAACTCAATGGCAACATTGTAGCGGTGTTAAACTTCCTCAACTTCTCCTCAGAGAACACCAACCCTGAATCATGACTCAGCAAATCTGGAAAAACTATTCTGTTTTCCTGGCTTATACTCAATCCCTAAGTCATACTGAACCAAATCTAAGTGCCACCAGGTCTTTCTCTGATTCATCAGATGTGGGAACTTATAATATTCTAAGGCTTGATGATCAGTCCGGATCACAACTGGATGTCTGGCGTACAACAGGTGGTGTTGCCACTCCCCTAGTGCTGCCACTATTGCCAAAAGTTCCTTGTCATAGTCTGAATAATTTGTCTCAGCAGGCACCATCTTTCTGCTGAAGTAACAGACAGGGTGCTTAACCCTATCTTTACCCTCCTGCAATAGCACCGCTCCAAGTGCAAAGTTTGACGCATCTGTCTCTACTACAAACGGTCTGTTGGGGTCAGGATGGGCCAGAACTGGGGCTGTCAACAGACTGGTCTTCACTCGCTAAAAAGCCCTTTCCTCAGTCTCCACCCAAACAAAATGTACATTCCTAGTCAACCTTGTCAGTGGCACAGTCCACTCAGCTAAATTCTTGGAGAACCTCCTTACAAATTTTATTACTCCAAAAAAAACTCTGCACTTCAGTCCGATTCCTGGGGGCTTCCATTCCTTCACTGCTTGCAGTTTATCAGGACATATTGCTAACCCCCCTGGAAAACCACATTTCCCAGGAAAGACACCGAGTCCTTATTAAACTCACACTTAGATGGCTTCAACTTCAGGCCCGCATGGCTTACCACCTCCAGAACACTCCTTACATCTCTCACATGATCTTGCATTGACCTGGAAAATATCAGAATATCATCCATTTAGGCAACGCAACACCTACCCACCAAATCCCCCAACTCACAATCAACCATGCATTGGAAAACTGTGGAGGCATTACGCAGCCCAAATGGCATAACCCAATACTCAAAATTCCCCAAGTGACACTTAAATGCGGTATGCTTATCGTGCTCTGGCCGCACTGGAATCTGATTGAACGTGTTAACCAGATCCAATTTAGTGAACACCACACACCCCAAGATCATAGGTAGAATGTCTTTTAGGAGTGGCATTAGATAAGGGTCAGGCTCTGTCACCGCATTGAGGCGCCAGACATCCACACAAGGACGTAGCTCCCCACTCGCCTTTGGCACCAGCAACACTGGTTAAACCACAGACTATTTGAACGGCACAATCAAACCCAAACTTATCATCTTATGTACATATTCATCAAGAGCCTCCTGAGCATGGGGATTCAATGGATAAACCGAATTCCCCTTGGCAACTCAGAGCCCTCTTTGAACTGGAAACTAAATGCAAAGTCCCCTGTAGATGGGAAGGGTGCCTCACCTTTGGGTTCAAGCACAGATGCAAACTCCTGGTACTCCTCTGGCAAACCCTCCAATGGTGCGACTGAAGATATTTCTCCCATTCAATTCACTAATGACCCCTGGGACTGGAACTCCCACTCCCACACATCTGAGCCTTCAGGTGACAAGAGCACTTTCCCCTTCATCATATCAAATTGCGGATGGAATTGGTGCCACCACCTCATCCCCAGTACCACTGGGTGAGGCAAATGAGCCACAGAATAAAATTCTTCCTCAAACTCATTTGAGCCTTGTCTCAACAGGATCTTGGCCTGCACCTTCCAGACCGCAGTCCTCTTGGTGGCATCTGCCAACAACACAAATCCATCCTCCTGCAACGGCAATCCATATCTTCTTGCCCACTCCTCATCCACATAATTCTTATCAGTCCCAGTGTCCACCAGGGCCAGGACCTTTCCACACTCCTTCTTTCCAGGACCTTTCCGCACTTCTACAGGTAGAAATAAATAAGAATAAAGCGAATAAAGCGATTTATTCTGGTACACTGGCTTCACTGGCTTCTTGCAGAAGTTATAAGGAGCATTCTTCTTCTTCTTTGGGGCCTCAGGGACCTGAGCGGAGGCCCCAACCATTGCCACCACCAGCAATTCGCCGCCCTCCCAAGGCTCCCCCTGACCCTTTCCTTCCTCCTCCACATACCTGAACCCCTTTTGACTGTACACAGGCTCCAAACTTGCTCATCTCATTGCCTCCTTCCCATGGAAACCACTTGGGAACCGCATCAACTCCTGGCAAGCCTGGGATAAGGCCACCTGACACTCCACCTGCAAGGCCAAGGCCACCTCTTCCTCCAAAGTCATTAAAGGCCGCACTGCTGTCATTTCCAATAACAAATCAGCCTCCAAATTCTGATGGAACATGCGAGGAAGCTGGGACTCTGATGCCTTGGCTGCTTTAGCTAGTGCCTGGAACATCCGACCATATTCCTCTACAGACTTCCTCCCCTGACTGCACTGCAGTAAAGCTGAATCTTGTGCCTCATCTGGACATACTGCTCTGTCAATCAAGTTCAAACATTCCTCTTCTGAGTCAGGCAGCCCAGCCTGCTGCTCCAAAAGTTCATGTACCCAGTTTGAAAGCTTCATGGGCAAGGTCACCAAAACTTGCTTCAACTGTAAAGCAAACAAGTTCTCACCCCCTGAAGTCTTCATCAACTGCCCTTGGAACTGAACCCAGTTAAACGTCTGATGGATCAGCTCCAAAACCTCTGAGCTTAGCACTGCTGGAATTTTCTCTCCAGTCATCACCGGTCCTACCACTTTCCCACCTCACTGTGACACACACTCAAGCACCCAGTATACCTCATGAAGCAAAAACACTGTGGAAAATATCACCATTAGAAGTGTCACGGTATAGTGATACCACACAGGGAACCTAACTGCTTTTTTCCTCTTTTGCTTGCCACCATAATGACAGGAAAGTAAATGAGTTCCATTTAATGTAACGCACTGGCTCCTTCCAGTGAGCCACAAATGAATTGGGAAGCAGGGCCCAAGTCAATGACCAAAGGGCAGACAAGGTCCCTGAGACCATTCTCCTAGTGCATGTGCTACAGGAGCCATGGATAGACACCCCTTGGAGGACAGTTGCGAGTATGCTTACCCCCAGAAACATGCCCTGACTCCAAGACAAGGTGTATAGGGAGGCGATAGCCTTTCCAATCTCGCACTCAAAGTCCAACTCATGTTTGTATAGGCCAAACATGGCCGCTGTTAGACTAAAATAATCAATATAAACCTTGAAAGACAGTAATAAAAATAGATAAGGCTTAGGAACGGCTCTATTTGATATATTTAGGCAACTTGATAAAAAACGGAACTAGAGAACCTCCCATTCTCAATTCATATCTCTTATAGCTCTCTGCTGCAAGCATAAGTCAAGCTCATTTGCCATGCCTGACGTTATGTCTTTTGAAACATGCCATAAGCAAACACCAATTGTTTTAGGCCGGATTGAATTTCATAGTGGCTGAACCACCATACCCAAGAATCATTCCAATTCTGATTTGAATCCACCTTCAACCTAGAAACCACCCACTTTAAACCCATTTGGTTCGACCTCAGGCCTGATGAAACATCTAACCATCATCCTTCCCCAGTCTTAGTCTCAACCTGGGGTCTAGCCAAGACTAATGCTATCTTACTCCCTCTATCTTTCACACCAGCCTGTCCTGTCTTATCAAAGATCAGGGCAATGTGATGTTGAGGATAAACCTCAACCATCACAAACTGAGAGTTGATGGGGAATATATCTCCAAGACATCATTTGTAACAAAATTTTGGACAATTTGAGTACACCGGATTGCCTTTTGAACTAACCAGTGCACCATGCAGCTTCCAGAAAGTCATGGACAATTTATTCCAAGACCTGTTGAACAAATGTGTTACTGTATACCTTGATGATATTATCATCCTCTCACCAAACTTCCAGCAACACTTAAGTGACCTCAAGACAGTTTTTTCCCACATAAAGAAATTTAACCTCAGCATAAATAGCTCAAAACTCATGCTGTACACTCAGGAACTAAAACTACTTGGACATATTATCACCCCTAACGGCAAGTGCACAGACCCATCTAAAGTAAAATTTATTGCCTCCTGGCCTGAAATAAAAAATTTGACTGAACTACTTAGCTTTCTGCGCACTGACAACTACTATAGAGCCTTTATCCCAAACTTCAGTAAAGTTTCTGGTTTACTTTACCGCTTACAAAAAAAGGGACCAAATGGAAATGTTTTTAGATGCTTAATGGAACTGCTTTGAGGCCCTAAAAAATTAATGACCCGTTCACCCATCTTAATATTCCCAAACTTTGAAGAGGTGTTCCAAATATTCACAGATTCCAGTGACCTTTCCCTTGGTGCTGTCCTCACTTAACATAAAGTAACACTCACCTGCCTATAGAATATACCTCAAAAAGATTTGCCTCAGCTGAAATCAACTACTCCACACAGTATCTCCCTTTTCACCCAACTTCCTGAAGCCCGCAAAGAAGCTGAAGTTCTCCTCGCAGCTTTTGTTGAAACACTTTCCCATCACTATCTTGATGAGGAAGTAGAAAACTCTTACTACGCTGACCTCCACCCCCACTATGCAGATGCCTCAATGCCCTGGCTCTCTGCTCTGATCCGGTACTGTAACCAACATCTCATGATTGAGGTGGGTCTTTCTGAAAACCAACCCCCCGACCCCTCCTCACCCTCTGCCATAGTGGGTTAGCAGTTTCTGCTTACCACCTGGTTAGTAGTTTTATTTTGTCATTTTGAGTGTTGTGATTTGGTACTGTCCATCCCCTGGTCGGCGTATCTCAAATAAATCAAAATCAACTACTCCATACATGAAAAAGAGATCATTGCCATGGTGTTTGCTCTTGGAAAAATTTTTAATATTATGTTTTGGATAGACCTGTTAATGTTTTCACAGTCATCCCTGAAAAGTCCTTCCTATTCAACAACCCTATCCCAAATGGGTGATGCATTTGTTGGTGCTATGAACTAATAGATGTACCCTGAAATTTACCCACCTCCCTGGAAAACTAGACGCTGTGGCTGATGGCCTTTCCCGCATCCAAATAATCCTGCTGATGCTGCAAGCTTCCATTGGGGGGATTGACCTTAAAAAGAAGCTCATACAGATATGGAAGTTCCTACATAATATTGAATTACCTAAAGGCATCAATGTCATAAAAAATAAAAAAAATCAGTGCACCAAGTTTTTAATCTTTGAAGACCAGTTGTATGTTTGCACCAAAGGATCAGTCACCCAAGTAGTGCCAAAAGACCAAATGATGCAATAAATAAAAGAAGCACATAATGATGCTGGCCACTTTGGAAGACAAGCAACCAGGACTTGAGTATACTCTTATTACAGGTAGCCTAATGCCTATTCTGATGTCTATAACTATGTTGCCACCTGCCATGCTTGCCAAATTTTTGACACATCACCCCAAACTCAAAAACCTCTCAACCCTATTGTCACTAATGGATTGTCTGAAATGTGGGGTATTGATTTTATGGGACCCCTTAGAATTACCTCTGATGGGTCCAAGTACATTCTTGTTGCAACAAAATATTTTACCAAGTGGCCTATATCTAAAGCAACCCAACACGCTGATGCAGCAACTGTCACCCAATTTTTATATGAGAACATTTTCATCATGTATGGACCTCCTCATACCATTCTATATGACAAAGACACACACTTTAACAATAAGTTGGTGAAAAGATGTTTGAACAAATTCACACCAAACACTCTATGACTACTTCCTACAACCCCCTGTGCAATGGTTTAATGGAACGCCTCAACCAAACCCTTATGCATGTCCTTGAAAGAAGCATCACTGATAACACTAAAAAATGGCCTGAACGCCTTCTGTCAATACTTTGGGCCTACCACACCAAGATTTATAACACTACCAAATGTACCCCTTATAAGTTACTTTTTGGTGTTCAATTTTGCTCAAACCCTTTAACCAAAAGACTTTCTGATGTCAACCAATCACCTAATCACCACCATTGGTGAACCTTTACTTAAAACCTTGTAACTGAAAATGCCAAGCAAATAAAAGAAAACTATGACAATCAAATTAAATCCCTTCAGGTTTACACTGTTGGGGATTTAGTCCTCCTTTATCAAAATAAATTGATTAACTCCCATTTAAAGAAGATGCACCCACACTATAGAAAACCCTCCAAGTTTCCAAAGTCCTCCCCTATGGTAATTATGCCCTAGAGACTCTTAATGGAGTACCTCACCAATCTACTATTAATGGGAATTGCTTGAAACTCTATCAATACCAATATGAATAGGGGGAGTGTCATGAGAATAAGAGGTACTTGCAGATACCTCAAAAGCCAAACATCTGAACCTCAAATTTAGTTTATTTTGTCTCAATTTGCTGGTTCCCTGTAAGCCATCAGAACTTCAATTAATTCTTACATATCACATAATATAAAAAACCCCTCTTATCTACAATAAAGTTAAGTTCTTTAGATTTAATGCCAACTTTTATTTTCATTATAGCATCTTATTATACTAACCTAGTATTGCAATAATTAGTCTGAATATACAGAATTCTCTCAGAAGATGGTTGACCTTGAAAATAACAGCTTATTGTGCACTGTACATGCCCCTTTTCATGAAAAACCTGAAGATAACAAACCTCCATGACACCAACCACTCAGCTAAACCTAACTGAATTTATTAAATCAGCTGGTAACTAATTACCTTTCAAAACTAAACTGTGTCCTATCAATTTGACCAAAAGCCATCAACCTTTCAGCCAAACAAAAAAAACCTATTGAATCAATCAAATAACATCGAACTGCTTCTAAAACATCTCACTATATTTAAAACTAGTTGAGTTATCTAGAATTGCTCAGGTTTATTTATAAACCAATTTGAACTGTAAATTTAGATTCTATATTACAGATAACATAAAATCACTTACTCATTATCATTGAACATATCAAACTGATTAATCTCCAACTGCTTACCCAATATGGTTGAACCTATTGAATCAATCAAAAGCCACCAATCACTTACCCAAACCCATATGAATTTATTAAATTACTCTAATACCATCAAACTACTTGACAAAGCCAAAGAACATATTGTATCAACTAAAGCCTATCAACCACTTGGCTAAAACCAATGAATATAAAAAACAACCAAATTTCTCCAAAACCTTGGCCAAATAAAATTAAGCTTTATCAATTCAACTAAAGTTCACCAACACTTGACTAAATCCAATTTCAATATTAAATCAATAATTTATCACCAACCACTTACCTAAAACTATTTAATCTAATAAATTGACGAAAAGGCACCAACCACTCAGCCAATTGAAATTAGACCTATCAGATCAATCAAATACAACCAAACTGCCAACCAAAACATCTCTATATTTAAAAAACATTGTGTATATATAACATCTTTTTTTATTTTATTCGAGGTGGGCCGACTTGGGGACGATACCGCACCGATTGAGGGGAAATCGGATGAATGGGAGAGGAGGATAAAATCCGGAAAACCTCCATGCGCGGCGTACGATTGGCCAGGAACTCCATGGACCGCCTTTGCTATTTGCTATCTCGGTTATGACATATCATCTTTTAAACTACTGAACCAAATTCAATCTAACTTGGCGCAGATATTTTATAATTAGGGGAAATAACTTAAACAGGTATTTTAAAGTCATAATAAGAAAAACCAAAATAAAGTAGTTATTTTAAAAAATGGATGGATGTTAAATAGTTAAGCTTACATCCTTTTGGGTAAAGGGGAGGATACTCCAGTGGTAGAATATGGATCCTCTACTACTGTCTCCCCGAGTTTGATCCCAATAGATGAACTTTGGGTGGGGGTGGTTATGACTGTTGGCGTTATGCACCAATGCCCTGAACTGAGATAGCAGATGGCAAGGTGGTCCATAAGTTCCTGGCCTATCATATGATGTGCGTGGAGGTTTTCCGAGTTTTATCCTCCTTTCCCATTTTCTTCACTTCCCTGATCGGTGCGGTATCGTCCCCAGGTCGGCCCACCTCGAATAAAATTTACAAAATAAATCTAAAAACGTATGTGACCAAAAAAATGAGATTTACATATATTTATTTCAAAATTTATCAAATATTCATGTTACAGACAAGGGTCTAAATGATTACAAAATTTTTTTTGAGAAAAAAGAACTTTCTTAAAAAAGCTCTAAAAAGTATGAAATAATTGAGAAATTATACCTCCTCAATAAAACCCTTTTTGAAGTTGGTGGCATATTTTAACTGACTTATAATAGGCATTTATAATATATATACTCAGCACTGTATATTCTAAGTTGCTTATAGTTTACACTAGGACCTAATCCAGATATAAGATATAATTTGTATTTGTGAGCAAAGTTCTATAAGTCAGGTTGGAAGATGGCACCAACTTCTAAAATGGTTTTATTGAGGAGGCATAGTTTCTCAATTATTTCATACTTTTTAGAGCTTTTTTAAAAGAGGTTCTTTATTCCCAAAAACCTTACCCCTAATTCCTTTTCCCCTAAAAAAATTAGTGCATTTATAAAAGTGGCTCTTTTTCCTACTTTTATTAAATATTACTATCTTATATATCCTTTTTGACCTCTTACTATTTCTCTATAAAATTAAAACTCATTGTATATCTATTATATATAGTATCTTTAAACAAATATACTAATAATTCATTTTATCAAATTTAGTTGATTTTATTGGTCAAATTATACTATATTTGCTGATCGCCATCAACAACAATTCATTTTATTAAATTTAGGTGATTTTATTGGTCAAAGTATGCTGAATTTACTGATCGCCATCTACAGTAATTCATTTTATTAGATTTGGTTGCTTTTTAACCTAATTTGAAAAAAGAGTTCTCAATTCGACCTGTGTATATTTTTAACCGACTTTGAAAAAGAAGGAGGTTATCAATTCAACCTATATGTATATTTTTTTCTATGTTTGTTCACGCATAACTGAAAATACTGGACCAATTTGGATGATCATCTTCAAAAATATAAGATGCTCCAACTTAGATCCCATTTTACTTTTGTAAGTATTAGGCAAGCATCTGCCCATTAATTTAGTAAATATCAAAATGGGCTCGGAAGCGATGAATACTTGTGGGACTAATACAGTCCGGATAAACTTTTTTCCGGATTCGGTGAAGCGATAGCTTCGAAGCACTTTTAATATGTCCTATGGCTGGGGGTGTTCAAAATTCAGTCAGTATGAGCTCATAGCGGGATGAGCTTAAATCATTATAGATGGTTATCATTTTTGTATAATTTGACCAATAAACTCGACTAAATTTGATAAAATGAATTATTTTAGATACTGATCAGTAAATTTACATAGATTGACTAATAAAAGCAACCAATTAATAAAATGAATTACTGTAGATGGCGATCAGTAAATTCAGGTTATGTTTTTTTAGTACTAGATGGTCCCAACCCGAGGGGGGATTCATCGATGTAATTCAGCACATGTTGACTATTAAAATCATCTAAATTTAATAAAATGAAGTATTGTAGATGGTGATCAGTAAATTTAGTATAATTTGTCCAATAAAATCAACTGAATTAAATAAAAATGAATTGTTAGTATATTTGTTTATAAGATACTATACATAATAGATATACAATAAGTTTTAATTTTATAGAGAAATAGTAAGAGGTCAAAAAGGATATATAGAGGTAGTGATATTTAATAAAAGTAGGAAAAAGAGCTATTTTTAAAAATGCACTAATTTTTCGAGGTGAAAAGAGCTGGGGGTTAAATTTTTTGGGAAAAAAAAGCTTCTCAAAAAAAACTTTTTGGAAAAAAGGAACCTCCTTTAAAAAAGGCTCTAAAAAGTATGAAATAATTGAGAAATTAAGCCTACTCAATAAAACCTTCTTTGAAGTTGGTGCCATATTTTAACTGACTTAAAATAGGTATTTATAATTTATATACTCAGTACTATATATTCTAAGTTGCTTATAGTTTACACTTGGACTCAATTCAGACATAAGATATAATCTGTATTTATGAGCAAAATTCTATAATTCAGTTTAAAATATGGCGCTGACTTCAAAAGGGTTTTATTGAGTAGGCTTAATTTCTCAATTATTTTATACTTTTTAGACCTTTTTAAAGGAGGTTCTTTTTTTCATAAAAAAATTTTAATTTATATATTCACTAGCGGAGTTACCCGTGCTTCGCTATGGTAACTATAGATTTTTAGATTATTAAATTTAACTTATATTTATACTATAAATAAACAATATCTACTCAGCCAAATCTTATTGCTCAATCGAATCAACCAAAAACAACCAACCACTCAGATAAACCTAACTGAACTTATCAAATCAACTAATAACTAATCATCCCTCAAAGCTAAACTGTGTCCAGTTGATTCGACCAAAAGCCATCAACCACTCGGCCAAACAAAATAAACCTATCGAATCAATCAAATAATACCAAACTACTACCCAAACATCTTAAATATCTAAGATCATTGAGCATGTGACATATCTTCCAAACTACTAAATCAACTTCTACTTGACTTGCCAAAAATATTATTAATTCGGTGAACCAAAATCAGGCAGTTTTTTAAAATTATATAAACCTAACATCCAGATACCGTGCTTCGCTACGATATTTAAAGTTTATCAGATGATAAGCTCACATTGTAGCCTCGGGTTGGGACCATCTAGTACTAAAAAAAAGCTCACATTGTAGCCTATAGGCTGTGCCAGTGCTACTCTCGAGCCACTCTGACTAACAGCTTCATTGTTGCTCTCGTGGCTGGTGAGCTGATTATCCTAACTACTTAATCTACTTAAACTCTAATACTGATTTTTGTTTAGTTTCGGGTGAGTATTTGGTGAATTATTGGATAATATTCACCAATTCTCACCCAAATAGTTTGAATCTATCAGACTCGAAGGTTTCAGATGTCAGTCAGTGAGTGAGTGAATGTGTTTTATTAAGTAGACTAGCCGAATTACCCGTGCAACGCTACGGTGTCTATAAAATTTTAGATTTTCAATATATTAATTTAGATTTTATATTATAGATAAACAAAATCACTCAGCCAAATCTAATTGCTCAATCGAATCAACCAAAACCAACCAACCACTCAGATAAACCTAACTGAACTTATCAAAACAACCAATAACTAATCACCCCTCAAAGCTAAACTGTGTCCGATTAATTTGACCAAAAGCCATCAACCACTCGGCCAAACAAAATAAACCTATCGAATCAATCAAATAATACCAAACTTCTACCCAAAACATCTCTATATATTTAAAATTATCGTGTACGTGACATATCTTCCAAACTACTAAATCAACTTCTACTTAACTTGCCAAAAGTATTTTATTAATTCGGTGAACCAAATTAGGCAAGTTTTTAAAATATATAAACCTAACATCCAGATACCCGTGCTTTGCTACCGTATTTAGTTTATCAAATGATAAGCTCATATTGTAGCTTATAGGCTGTCAGCACTACTCTCAAGCCACTCGGCCTAACAGCTCCGCTGTTGCTCTCATGGCTGGTGAGCTGATTATCCTAACTACTTAATCTACTTAAACTCTAATACTGATTTTTGAGTTTCAGGTGAGCAATTTGGTGAATTATTCAATGATATTTGTCAATCTTCATCCACTCGCCCAAATAAATTGAACCCATCAGGCTTGATAATTTCAGATATGATCTTATTTGCCAATTTTCACCAACTCACCCAAATAGATTAAACTTATTAGACTCGATTAGCTTCAGGTGAGCAATTTGGTGAATTATTCAATAATATTTGGCAATTCTCACCCACTCGTTCAAATAGATTAACCCATCAAGCTGGATAATTTCAGATTCGATAAGATTTGCCAATTCTCACCCACTCACCTAAATAGATTGAACCTATCAGACTCGAAGGTTTCAGATATCAGTCAGTATATCAGTGAATGTGTTTTATTAAGTAGATTTATATTGCTGGCGCTCAATGCTGAGAGTTTTTATTGCTAGTCAATTGCCAATCATCACCTAATAATCTTTTACCTCCCACTTATACTCAATCCTTTCTCTACCCTCACTTTTAGCCTAAAGGTACTTTAAATAGTGCGAGGCTTTAGCTAAAAAAATATCTTTTTCAGATCAACGAGTCTTTTTGCCATTTATTTTGGCTTGTCACTACTAATATAGTGAAGAAATAATTAGGATACACCATTCAAGGAGTTTGTCCCTTTGAGTGAAGACTTTAATTAAAGTACCACTTTAAAGTATCCTTTGCCAGGGAGCTTCAGTTGCCCTGAACTCAATCGGATGGTTGGATTACAACTCCTCATCCCAGCACCCTGTTTAACCCTTTGCGGTCAAGTGTCGGCAAATAGCCACCCAAGCCTTTTACCTTTGCGGATGCGTGTCAGCATATAGCTGCCCAATTCAGTGTATAATTTCTTTACTGTATGCTCCAATACCTCTCATCCACAGCGACGCTCGCTCTTCAAGCAGCTCCGACTGCAAAGGGTTAATACTTATAAACCTGATATGAGAATATCTGGAGTTTTCCAAATGAATTTTGGAAGCTCATATTCAATATTTTAGAAATATTGAATATGAGGGAGTGCCCACAAGGGAGTGCTGGTATATATCCAGTTGAAATAAAAAAATAATTAATAACATATTTAGTTTTTATACTACTTTTTTATTTTTAACCTTGATATTAATACCAGTTCATAGCTTTATTAGCAATTTTAGCTTTTATATTAGATTTATTATTATGCTATTTTTATAAGTTAATATAAAGTATATTTGTGTTTATTGTTTCATATTTAATTTTGTGTTAGTAATTATGTTACAATACCTTTTTAACTCACTTATGCATGATTAGCTTATTTATTTGGTTTTTTTAAATGAAGGTTTAGGTTACATCTGACATGCACTCATTTACTTACATCGCATATTCTATCCAAAGGCTCAGTCAGGAGGGATTGGTATAAGTTACAATTCACTGAGTTTTAGCTACAGGTAATTTGGCAACGGTATGGCAATCCCCTTGGAGTTTTTAACAGCTTTTCCTTTATAGAAAATATCATTTTAAGTTATATTTTTACACCGCTTTAAAGAATAACAATAAAGTACTTTTCTTGGATTGTTATCTTAGAGCCCAATTTTAATTTGAAAGAATATACAATTTGTTTTTTTCTAAATAGTACATACTGTAAAAAATGATCTGAACTAGCTTACTTTTCGAAGTGGGAGTTTTAGATGAAAGTTTGAGAAGCATATGTCAAACATAATCAGTTTTTTTTATTTAGTATGTAGTCAGTTGCTCGATTTTTTTCTTTTTTGATTTGTTACCAGTTCATTGTTATAATTTACACTAAATTTGTCTTTTCAGATTCCATGACTGCATGAGGTTTACTTATCACAATAACTGGCTATATTATGCAACTAACCAGCTTTAATGGCTTTTCCTGCCGAGAAAAAGGGCATTGTTCAAGCCTAACTTAAATGCGCAGCTTTGCATATGTGCAAGCTAGATTTTAATATTCCCCCTTTTTCTGTGTTGCACATAACATGGCTAACACAGTTTTTATATTTGCAAAGAGCACATTTTATTGATATTTGATCATTTTGCTACTAGTTGCCGCCATATCGTGTCTTCATTCAGTTTTCCGTAGTGAGAGGTTGAGAAGGTGAAAATTGCACACTTAAGGGTTAACATAAAGCTCTTCGTTTTTATACGTAGACGCAAAAAGCTACGCAGTGAGCCAGATAAATCAATCTAGCATGGAGAGTTATAATCATATGAAGAATTTTAAGCTTATTGTTTCGATTTTATTCCATTTTGTTGCTTACTTTGATTGATCAGATAAGAGGAAGCTTTAAGACCATATTAGCTTGATCTATGGCCAACTTTTACGTTTTTGCCTATTTAAATGTAAGGCTTTGAGATTCTTGATCATTGAAAGAATATTCGCAAAAACTAATTGTGGTGAATTATTCTTGATGGGCTTTGGTACTAATGGTAAGGCTATGATAAGGTACATCGGTTAAGCTACTCTGTTAACATTCCGTTTGATTCTGAAACTAGTGGCATATCATAGATGTATTTTTGAGTTTTCGTGTGCCCCTAGTGGCTCCCAGTGCAGGTAACTTAGCAGGATGAAATCCCGGGGTACTGCACCCGCTGCACTGGGGCTGCGTGAGCCAAGCCCATTGCTGAACCCTGACCGCGGGTGGGGTGGCCCACACCACCCCAAAAATTATAAAAGTATTTTGTAATAATTGTATAGTTGGCCGAGCAGGTTGTTTCAAATTTAAGGTATGTTGGCATAAAATTATGGTGTTAAAGACATCAACCCAACTATACAACAAATTATTTTAACGGCTGATGATTCAGAAAATATAATGCAGCAAATTATTCTACGAATACGTTTTAGATCTTTTAAATTTACTTTACTTTCAATTATCAGGTTGAACATAGGTTCATTTTCTAAGGTGCTGCTACTTTTGATGTCGGTTAGTAGATCTTCTTTGTACCCAATTTAATAAAATTTGTCATAAATTAATCTGTTTAGGCCAGATTCTCAAAAGAGTGTTCCTTTCATATCTTTTTGTTAAATTATCCTTTGAAAAAAGAGACGCTGTAAGATCTATATTTAAGAGATAGCACGATACTGGCAAATTCTTCACGTAAAATAATTGATAGCACCAAACATTATTAATTTAAGGGCTCAACGCCGAGCAATTTTAGCTAGCTAAGATTTATCTTGATTCTATAGCTGTTTTCTTATATATTGATTAGCTAGAAAGCTAAAGTATTTCAACGTTTGATATAAAAATTCTGTCAGTATAGTCGACCAAACTTGTAAGGTTTGGCTAGTGGTTTTTATAGAATATATATTAGCACAAATATGCTTATTAATTTATCGAATTTCGTTTAAGGTAATGTATTTTGACACTATATATTATAAGTTGAATTGAACCACCGCTTAGTAGCTTGAAAGTATATGAGTAGTTATATATATGTTACCATATTAACAATTGTTTTGCATAACATTTAGGCTTTCATACATTTAGTCTCTCAATATTTGACATACTTCTTGTTCCATAAATATATGGTCACTGACTTTCAGTAAAAGCTCTTTGGCTCCCCAATGTGGATATTTTTATATTAAGAAATCTTATCTTTAATTATTAACACTTTCATGTCCGGTGACACCAACATGTCACGTGCAAACCAAACGTTAATTGCCGGTTGCAACATGTTGGTGTCACCGGACATGAAAGTGTTAATGGGTAAAGAATATAGCCCTTAATACTTATATTAAGCACCAACACAAATTTAAATCGATAAAATTAGTTTGCTATTATAGATTAGAACATCAGTATTATCATAACCAAAACAGCAGAGTTAATTAAAACAATCATCTTTATAGATTTCTAGTTTTCCTATGAGATATAAGATACAGAGAAATATTAGATACTTTATAGTCTTATTTTACCAAATCCATTAGGCGTTAACGTTAGATTAAATCTATATGATACAATGCTCAGGCCTATAAGAGAAATTGGCAAGCAAAAGTCACAACATAGCAATCAGATGCCAAAACTAACACAATCTTCAAGCTAATTAATATAAGCCTCTGTAAATCTAAAGGATATACCTAAAAACTAATTTATCTTTAACACTTTGCTGACCGAACGAATTGCATCTGAGTATAAGCTAGCCATCGCACATTTTTTAACAGCTAAAATAATGCAGCTATTGCCAAACGGGGAGATCTCCCCGATCGGTCAGCAAAGTGTTAAGATGTTTTAAAAAATCTAGTTTATTACTGAAAGTTGATCTAGTTTTTTACCAATTGTATCCAATAACTGTTTGTGTATATGTAAAATTTGTACCTAACGCTAATCTAAAACTGATAAACAAGCTGTTTAGCCTTTCATCAAAGTACTTATCAAGGTGATTTTATTATAGCTTAAAAATATCATATTAAGTGTTAATTCACATAGTATAAGTTAAATTGCCTAGTGTCAAGATTCTGATATGACTGGACAATAAGCCTGTCATAGTTATGGATGATTGAGGAGAATCTGCCAATCATGATATATATTATAATTATTTGAGCACCTTGAGTTGAAGTAATTTTGGGTCAAATTAGGGTCATTATTAGATCACATCCAAATAGGGTTAAAAGATGACATCTACATTTGGCAAATATTGAGTAAGATTGCCTTGAACTAAGGCCATAGAGAATTAAATACCATAGTCTGCTAGAACTAATGAGATATAGTGGAACTGAATTGCTAAGCTGAGGAAATGGCATCATCTGAAGTTACTAAGATATAAGTGTGATGAAACAATTGAAGAAGGAGGATTGTTAGTAGTTTAGAGGAAACAGAACAGTGAGGCTCCACTGTATATATTAAATTAAAATAAATAAAGTGTCATCTGGGGCAATAGCTCCATATCTTATTATATTATTAAGTTTTTCTGTGGGCTGGCAATCTTTATATTGTCTGTCCAATTGCTCAGTGGGTTTGACCCTGTGCAAAATCCCCCAGCGTATTTTAACAATTCTACTGAAGTTAAAACAGTGGTGCTCACTACAAGAGGCCCATTGAACAACCACCAATACCAACCAAAAAATTTTCAATCTGCAATCATGGTCTTCATCAAAGGGAAATCATCCCAAAAAGCTGTACTGGCTGAGACTGCAGAACTTAAACTTGTGGTGAACACTGTGATTAAAAAATAGGAGGAACTCCTTCAGGAGCATGATAAAGTAATGACTTAACTTGAAAGTGCAGCTAGTCAGCTGCGCATACTTGAACAGCAGAACAGACAGCTTTCCAATTGACTGGACGATGCTAATAAATGTCTACACTGCACAGAAAATAAGTTAATACCTACCTTTTACCCACCTTGTCCCCATTAGGAAGCTGAAGAACAAGGGAGCCCTTAGGAGGGATCTTTTTATAGCAAATATGTGCCCAGTGTAATGGACATCCTGCCCACTGAAGAGCCCTACACTACCCCAGGAGTAGCTGGGCCTTTTGAGCCTGCCCCTCCTTGAGATTCCAATTATGGGGCACAGACAAATTCACAGTACACTTCTAAGGCTTGCAGTTTCTGAGTGGGAGGAGGAGGTCTGCATTGAAAAGCTACCCCCATTCAACTGCAATGAAAACATCCACAGGTTCTTCAAATAATTTGAATTTGTGGCAGAAGGAGCCTCCAATCAGCAGAAGGCTAAATTACTGATATCTGTCATGGATGCGGCTGATAAGAATTAGACTGGGCTCCCATTCAGGGTGAACAAGCACCCAGTAGAAAACCCAGAATGCCATAGGCACAGTGATCTGAGTGACTAGTAATAGTGGAGTTCTATTGGGGATGCAAGGAAAGTAAAAGTTTGTTAATGTACTGAAGGCCCCCAAGGCAAACCAGATGGTTGCAATGGGGCAACTGTGAGTCTTGTGAGGGAAACCCCCAAGGGCGGGAGAGGCAGAAAGGATGATGTCTCCTCCAGGGTTTGTGGTTGCTGGCCTTCAGATTTGAACAGAAGAGCTTGCACACCAGTGAGGGATGGCACAGGGGCTGCCACGCAATTGGAGGTGAGAATGGAGGGGGAATGTGACCTGTGAAGGGGGTTGGGGCCAAGCTTCCCCTGGATAGGGTGCTCCAGGTCTCACAGGCAGGCCAAACCATTGGCAACTGAGCCAGTTGTGGACCCCAAGTCTGCAAGCGGCGGTGCAGGGCCGCTCTGGTGATGCTCCAACTGGGGAGTGGTTTTGGAAAACTCAGCAGTAGAATGGATGGGAGGGTTCATCTTAAATGGATGCACAGTAACAAATGAGACATCAGGTTCATCATCAGGGATGAAGCAGTTTATCACGTTTATGATCTGCCACCACATGGTGGGATCAAGAAACTGTCATGATCAGAGGATCATCAGTTTCTGACTTCCATAAAATAGATGATTTTTTTAGTGCACCAACAAGCAACCAAAGTAGCCTAACTGAGTAGGGAGAGGTTTGGGGCACCAACAGCACCAAACATTGCCTATCTTGAGTTAGTTTTGCAAAGTCCTCTAGTAGTTGTTGGTTTGACCCAACCCTGCAAAAGCTTCCTTGAAACAAAACGCCTGAAAAAGACAAGTATGAAAGGTATGCTAATCCCAAAACAACCTTTATTTTTATTCAGGAACATATAGACCAAAGGTGCCGTATAACCAGAGCTCATCTGGGGAGCAACCAACAATGCTCCCCAGGAAGGGAATGCTAAGGTTAGAATTCCAAAGTAAACTTTGGAATGGGCAGGTGTGCCTTATAAAGGCTGCCCCTTGGGGGCCTCGCCTGAGTTATTGATTAGACTCACACAAATCTAATCTACAACTCAGGTGAGGCACAAACCAGTGCCTGAAATGACCATTCCAAAACATTTTAAAGCAATTCTACTAATATTTGGAAAATATGAATCTGAGTCAAAATGTATGATCAAGATGAATCTCAATTTTCACAGCAACTGGATGATCCAGTTGGCAAATATCAGTATAAAAATTTGGGTAACAGTGCACTTTGTCAGATCAATCGGCATAATTTTAGTAAAAAGTAAGGTGGATGGAGGCCACGCCAAGCTGTATGGGGAATTCTTTCCTTTATTAAGTACAAAGCGCAGAAGATAAGAGAATGAACCAACAACTTCCCTTAAGCAGGGCAGTTGCCATAAGTACCAGGTAAATCGCATAGGGGAGGTATCATGGGATTGGCTGTTTAGGGTTTAGAAATGGGGTTTGGTTGGCTGGCATGGAGGGGGTAGAGTGAAACTTGAGATTTTAGCAGAAATCAAAAAGAACTTTTGCAGATTTTTCTATGTTCTTGGGACCAAACCAAGTTGATGGTACTGATCTGGGTCCTGGTCATCTGAGTCAGCCCGTTTGCATGATTTAGATTCTCCTGATTCATCCCAGGAGGCAGGGGCCATTGGGTTTAGTATTTTTTGAGACCTGGTCCAAACTTCTAATTGGACTATGCACATGATCCAAACTTTTTGGATCCATTCTGGAGCGTTGAGGCAACTAGTATGAGTCATTTGGTACCTGGTTTGAGATCTAAGTCATGCCCTGACCTGATTTCCAGTGCCAGCCAGTCCAGACCAGCTCCTCCAGCCCAGAATTTGCAGGCCAGGCTCCAAAGTTGGTAAATGCTATTTCCCCAAAATTTCGTTATAGTTTGCCTGGGAAGTGGGGGGGGGTCCCAGGGGCCTGTCCATGGCCTCTGTGTGCGCAATCTCTCTGAAGACTAACTCTATTAAACTTATCAGGGTTGAGGAGAGGGGAGAGGTGGGAATGAGTTATCCTTGGGGGGAGAGCTGTCACCCAGAACTTGTCTACCACGTGTGCCAAGTTGCTCAACTGTGACAGAGGGTCCACTTGGCCCTTGTGACCTCTTTTGATTTGGAAGGGGCGTTGCTCCCTATCCAATTGCAGGGGCTGGTCTCCAGGACTTACACTACCCTTTCTTTTTTGGCAGGGAAGATTTCACCACTGGGGCCATGGACTAAGGCATAATTTTTGTGCTGCTCTGGTAGCTTTATGGCCAGGATGGCCACGACCATCTAGAGGGACGGTGGGCTGCCAGGTGGGAAGTGTGTAATTTCTCTATCAGGTCCTTGCAGTTTGCACAATCACGTGCATTCACCCAGCTGTTCTCATATGAAGGGTAGCCTTTCCAGGTGAAAAAGTATTGAACAGATCAGTAAGACCTCTGGGAAGCCAGGATAGCCTCCACCTCCACTTCCTGGGATTACCCAATAACGGTGGGCTCCAGAAATGTTGGCCTTTCCCTTTGAAGGGGGTTAGGAGGGAGGTATGGAAGACATTGTGCTGCTTCCAGTGCGTAGGCAGTTTCAAATGGTAGGCTCCATTACCTAAATCCTTCTCAACCTTGAAGGGTCCTGAGCATTTGGCTGCTAGCTTATGAGTGGGGGCTTTCAGGGAAAGGCTTCAGGTATCCAACATGACGAGGGAACCAGATTTGATCTCATGTCCTAGGAGGCGCTTCCAATCAGCAAACTTCTTGTAGTCCTCAATAGACTTCATCAAGTGTTTGTGGATCAGGTTGTGCATCTTGCGGAGTGAGCTTATACAGTCCATGGTGGCGGGAACTGCTGAGGAGAGTTGGGGGCCAATTTGAAAAGAGGGGTTGTATCCCAGAGTGGCCTCAAAGAGGGAGAGGTTGGTCAAGGAATGGAAGGAATTGTTGTAGGCAAACTGTGCTAGGGGCAGATCCTTGGCCCAGGTCTTTTAAGAGGCCATCGCATAACAGCAGAGGTACTGCTTCAGAACCTGGTTCACCCACTTAGTCTGTCTATTGGACTGGGGGTGGTAGGCATTGGATCTGCAGGGCTTGATGCTGAGTAGGGTTAACAGCTCTTCCTAGAACTGGGCAGTGAACTGGGTCCTCTGTCACTCACTATCTCCTAGGTAAGACCAAACATGGAAAAGATATGGTTGACAAATAAATTTGCAGTCTCCACTGCATTAATAGATGAGAAGAAGAGGATGAAGAGTGTAAACTTGGTGAATCGGTCTACAACTACCATGATCACATATGAGTCACAGGAAGGTGGAAGCTCCACGATGAAGTCCACTGAGACTGAGGTCCATGGGCCCTCAGCCTGCTGCAGAGGGTGTAACAGTCCTTTCTTCCTGGAATGATCTGATTTTTGCTAGGTTCAGGTGACACAATGGGAGATCCAGGTGGGAATGTCCTTTGAGGAACCAGGCTGGTTGTAAGTTCTCTTTATGAGATCTGCACATTTTTTGATGCCAGGGTGTCCAACTGCCTTGGGTACATGATGTTCCTCAATAACATGACTATGTAGGGAGGGGGGACCCAAACCTGATTGCAGAACCAGATTGTTCCATCCTTCAAAATATATGGAGCTCTCTTATGGCTCATGGACTCTAAGTCAGCAAAAAGCTCTATTTCTTTGGGGCAACAGGGTTGGGAGGCGAGGACATGGAGGAGGAGTGGGACATCTGGGTCCAGGTCAGCAAAGGCTACTGTATAGGGGCTAATCAGAGGATTTGGGAGGGGGGCACTACATTTGTAAGGTCTAGCAGGTCTTCTCCCCATTAGGAGACAGGGAGGGATTTCAGCTGAACATGTCCAGCAAAACGTTCAGAAGCCTTTTATGAATTCATACTTGATATGAAACCCGCATAGAGCCTGGTATGTGCAAGTTTGCCAGTGCCCTAGTTTCTGGAGTTTGTGGTAGTAGAGTAACGCCTTATGGTCTTTCTGAACAGTGATTTCATGTTGGGCGCCCTGCAGGAGGTATTACCAGTGGGTGAGTGACCACGTTACTGCCACTAACTCCTTATCATATATTGGCCACACTTGTTCTGTTGAGGTGAAATTATGGAAGTATTGAGCCACTGGGTGCTTGGCTCCCTCATGCTCCTGTAGCAGCATGGCACCCACTGCCACTGACGAGGCATCACAGGCTACTATAAAGGGGTGGGAGGTGTCAGCATGCCGCAGGACTGACGTGATGAAGACCTCCTTGATAGACTTGAAGGCCTGCTGGCATTTGGGGGACCACTTGAAAGGGGCATTCTTCCCAGTGAGGGGGTGTAGGGGTGCCGCCAGTTGGGCAAGGTCTTGGGAGATCCTTAAAAATGTGGCAGTACCAAGGAAGCTGAGAAGTTATTTTTGTGTAATTGGGGTGGGCCAAGGCTGGATAGCCTCAAGATTGCAGGGAGGATGGCATAGCCATCCTTCAGAACAAGATTACCTAAGAAGGTAACCGCATCTCTGAAGAATTCACACTTGGAGGATTTTATGAAGAGCCCTGTCCTGTGGTGGGCTGCAACCACCGCTTCTATATCCTTCACATGTTGCTCTGGGGTGGAGGAATGGATCAAAATATTGTCAATGTAAGCCACAGCGCATGAGAAGTGCAAGTCCCCCAGCACATCATTAATGAGGCACTGGAAGGTGGCTAAAGCATTCTTCAGTCTGAAAGGCATCAACCTGAACTGGAAAAGACCTCAGCAGGTGTGAAAATCTGTAAGCCACTCCTGTCCCTTCGCCACCCTCACCTGATTAAAGGCGTTCACCAAGTCCAACTTTGAGAAGATGTGGGATTTGGCAATGGTTTGGGTGATAGTTTGCTCTAAAAGTAAGGGGTATGGGTGAGGATGGTAGTGTTGCTGAGGTGGCCATAGTCAACACAAGGACGTAGGGAGCCATCTGCTCTCCTAGCGAGAACCATAGGGAGGCGACAGGGGAAGACTTTATAATGAGCCACCCTTTCTCTAACATCTCGCCTAGGCAAATACCCAAAGCCTTATCCTCTTCCTCAGTATAAGGTAGAGGGGGCAGTTGATTTTGACTAGATCGACCATCAGCTGGAATGACAAATCATATTTGGAGTGTGAAGGAAGCTTGGATGCCAGTGACATGTCAAAGATGGCCTTATAAGGGGCTAGGAAGGAAGGGAAATCTGAAGGGATGTCAATTAGAGTGGGGTCAGGAGGAGAAATGGAGTCAAGAGATGTGCCCAGGGGAAGGATTTTTACAGGGGAAACTCTCCGCTCAACTTGAGGTTTGTGAACAACAAGGAGTTGTTCACAAGGTTAATGTGGACCTACTGGCGGCACCACCAGCCCACCCCCAAAATTACAGGGTAGAGCAAATATCGTACAACTGAGAGGTGGTTGCTAAACCCAAAGTTATGAATGGATAAGTGCAATGGGCATTGGATGCGGTAGGACTTCATGGACTCTGACAAGGCGCCCAGGATAGATGAAGCTTCCTCCATCACCAGGCTCAAAGAACGTGCTACTCTGAGGTTGATAAAGTTGCCCACTGCTCTGGTGTCAAGGAGGGCTTGTACAGTGGTTTTGCCTGACTCTGAGGGAAAGGAAATAGGGAACAGGAAGTAAGCTTGATCCTCTTTATTAGGATGAGCAAGAGAGAGGGAAGCCGAGGAGGAGGTGTGGCCCATCATTAAGAGAGATTGACCAGGAGGCACAGGGGTGGAGTGTAGCTGAGGAAGGGTTTTTGCTTCCTCACTGTCCCAAATGGGGAGGAGAGGGTTGATGCATACACCTGCTCCACTCTCTTCAGTGGGGGAGGCGGGGTCAACTGGGAGAATGATAGCACCATGCTGAGCAGACTCTAAGCACTGGGGACCCAATTGGTCAGCTTCTGATCTGGGATGAGGACAGGGGGTGCTACAGGCAGGGGTTCCCCCAGGTGGAGATACCCAAAGTGGGCACAGAGGGGGTGTAACAGTCAAGGCGTTGCCTGACCGCCACATTGCTCTAATCTTCCCTAGGACGATGATGAGGCCAGAGGAAATGGGCATGATTGCTACGATTTTTGTAAATGGCAATCTGATAAATCAGATGCCTCAAAATTGAATTTAAACAAAAATTGTGAGGCTGACGAGGAAGAAAATCCTTGTAAATGGCACTCTGGCCAACCAGATACTACAGAATCCAATATTAACAAATGCGGCAATGAGGGAGCAGACCCATGGACACAAATTTCCGGCCAACCAGGTGTGGCTGAGTCCAATGTCCCCAAATGTGTTGACAAGGATGAAAATCCTTGTAAATGGCGCTCTGGCAACCAGATGCCGCCAAACATAATATTACCAAAAAGGGTGACGAGGACAACCTTCATAAATGGCATTCTGGCCAACTGAATGCCGCCACTTCAGTTGAGGCTGGACAAGCCTCTTGGAAATGGCTATTGGGTGAATCAGAGGCTGCCAAACCCCTGTTAGCAAACATAATAATTAAGAATATGGATGAAGAGAATGGCTTGAGCTTTGAGAACAATTTGAAGCTAAATAATAAATGTGGAAAAGTTTCCACAACTGCAAGGGTACCCAGTCCTAGTTCTGGAATGGGTCTTGATAGATAAATCGAGGGTCTAGATTCTCAGGTTATGCCTGTCATTGAGAAGGCGCCCGTGGACTCCGCGGAGAACAAGACCCACTCTTCTCCCTAAGCTCAGTATAAATCTGAGCTGATGAAGCTGTGTAAAGCAGTTTTGTCTTCTATAATATATAATTAAACTTAATAAAATCCAAAATAAATTTTAAAGATTGGAAATCATCTTTATTAAATAATTAAGGGAAACTGCACATGGACCACAGCTCAGACTTTGTTAAGGCCATTGAGTCTTTATATGCTCTTTCTGGAGGTCAGACCCTCAGGCTGAGCGCCAGTATAGTCCTGACTGTGGCACAAAATTTCATAGTCAAGTGCTTCCCAAATAGTTGGATTAGGGATATTTTCCACGGCAGGATTATCCTGCTTGTGGGAACTCACCTGGGCACTCTTGCCTAACTGCTTTGTGGCAGTGTTCAGGGACCCTGTCCGTCACAGGGGGCCAAAGGGCGTCAAGCCCAGGGGGACACTTCCATTGGCCATGACTGCTGCAGGTGGGGGAGGGGTGGTACATGGTACCTCAAGAGCTGCAACAACACACATGGGGACGTGGAAGGGCTTGGCCCCAATTGCACGGGCCACAGAGAATGCAATTTCTAAGGATCTGGTGAGAGGGTTATAAGATTCATGGCCAGCAGCGGTGAAGTCCAAGGCAGCTCAGAAGGTGGAGACAGCAATTTTGGGAGGAATGGGCACAGTGGGAGCCAGGACTGCAAAGGCTTTGATCAGGGAGGTAGGTCCATGGCTGACTGTCCTAATGCAAAAATATGGAGAAGGCGTGACGGTCTTGACTCAGAGGCCTGGACCGCCAAAGTGACCAGCGCCAGCAAAGGGGTGGGGTTGCCAGACTTAGCAGCAGAGCGGAGTACTTCCCTGACCCAATGACGGGCATCCCCAACCAAGGCGTCAAGGAGAGCCACACTTTGCTGGGAATCAGAGGGAAGTGGGGATTTCTCACCATCAGCAGTAAAGAGCACCTGGAGTTCTGCCAAGACTCCCAGAATTTGATCAGTAACCTCATCAGAAGGGACAGGGAAGTCCCCCATCCATATCATGTTAACTGATGGGGTGAGAATCATTGTGGGGTTTGGCAGGGTGGGGACCAATTTAGTAGAGCCTGTTGGCAAGCTCAGATGAACGAGGCCACTGACCAGCAGGAGAAAGACAGGTCACAGAGGGATAGTACATTTAGAGTGAGAGCGTAAGCCAACGCTTTGCCAGTGGCAGTGAGGAGGGTGGAGAAGGATGAGATTACAGGTTGGTTCATTATGTCATGGACTCAGTTGGTAAGAATTAGACTGGGCCCCCATTCAGGGTGAACAAGCACCCAGTGGAGAACCCAGAATGCCATAGGCACAGTGATCTGAGCGACTAGTAAGAGTGTAGTCCTATTGGGGATGTGAGGAAAGTAAAAGTTCGTTATCATACTGAAGGCCCCAAGGCAAACCAGATGGTTGCAATGGGGGCAACTGCGAGTCTTGTGGGGGCAACCCCCAAGGGCGGGAGAGGCAGGGATGATGACAACTCAATTAGGGTTCATGGCTGCTGGCCTTCAGATTTGAACAGGAAAGCTTGTGCACCAGCGTGGGATGGCACAGGAGCCGCCACGCAATTGGAGGTGAGAATGGAGGGGGAATGCAACCTGCGAAGGGGGTTGGGGCCAAGCTTCCCCTGGATGGGGTGCTCCAGGTCCCACAGGCAGGCCAAACCATTGACAACTGAGCAAGTTGTGGACCCCAAGTCTGCAAGAGGCGGTGCAGGGCCGCTCTGGTGATGCTCCAACTGGGGAGTGATTTTGGAAAACTTAGCAGTAGAATGGATGGGAGGGTTCACATTAAATGGATGCATGTTAATGGACAAGACAGCAGGTTCTCCATCAAGGGGGAGGCAGTTTATCATGTTCATGATCTTCTGCTGCATGGTATGGTCAAGAGACCAGATGATCCAGTTGGCAAACATCGGTATGAGAATTTGGATGACAGCATGTTTCATCAGATCAATCAGCAGAATTTTAGTAAAAAGTAAGGCGGATGGAGGATGCGGAAAGCTGTACAGGGAATTCAAATTTTATTAAGCGCAAAGTGTGGAAGATAAGAGAATGAACTGACAACTGCCCCTGGGCAGGGCAGTTGCCATAATTACCAGGTAAATCGCATAGGGGAGGTATCATGGGATTGGTTGTTTGGGGTTTGGTGATGGGATTTGGTTGTCTGGCATGAGGGGGTAGAGTGAAACTTGAGATTTTAGCAAAAATAAAAAAACTTTTGCAGATTTTTCTGTGTTCTTGGGACCAAACCAAGTTGACAGTACTGATACAGGTCCTGGTCATCTGAGTCAGCCTGTTCGCATGATTTAGATTCTCCTGATTCATCCCAGGAGGCAGGGGCCATTGGGTTTAGTATTTTTTTAGACATGGTCCAAACTTCTAATTGGACTATGCATATGATCTGAACTTCATGGTTCTGTCCCAGAGCATTGGGGCAACTGGTCTGAGGTGTTGGTACCTGGTTAGAAATCCAAGTCATGCCCTGACCTGATTATAGTGCCAGCCAGTCTGGACCAGCTCCTTCAGCCCAGTTTTGCGGGTAAGGCTATAATGTTGGTAACTGGAATTTCCCCAAAATTTCGTCATAGTTTGCCTGGGGAGTGGGGGGTCCCAGAGGCCTGTCCATGGACTCAGTGTGCACAACCTCTCTGTAGACTATTTCTATTAAACTTAACAGGGTTTAGGAAGGGGGAAGAGGTGGGAATGTGTTATCCTTGGGGGGGAGCTGTCACCCAGCGCTTGTCTACCACGTGTGCCAAGTTGCTCAACTGTGACAGAGGGTCCACTTGGCCCTTGTGACCTCTTTTGATTTGGAAGGGGCGTTGCTCCCTATCCAGTTGCAGGGGCTGGTCTCCAGGACTTACAATATCTTTCTTAGATGTTGGAAGCGTTGACCAAGTTACCTTCTACCTTCCAAGCAGTTTTGTTAAAAACCATAAAGTGAAGGAAACAAAGTTGCATTGTTTGGTGGTACTTCAAAGATGTTGCAGCATAAAGCTGAGTTTCTGACCATTGGGTTCCATTATTTTGAGACCCTCACTGCTTTTGCGGATTGATTTATGGTGGAAGCCCATGTGTTAATAAAAGCAGGCTGTATGTCCACAGGGAACATCCCCTGTGTGTTGATCAGGCCCTCTTCTCATTTCCAAGCAAAAAGGCTCCAAAGAGGGTGGCTGTACCCTCGTCACCCAGGGTGATATTGCCCACATGGTAGATGAGCGCTGGGTAACAGCTTCCCTCTTCAGATCCCTCCCCAGTGCCCACATTGACCTCTCCAAAAAATGTATGGCTGATCAGGGAAATTTGTGCCAAAATTGCCAAAATGAAGTTGATTAGTCCAAAAACGAGTGGAAATGAGCCTGATGATTGGGATCCACATAGTCAAAAAGGAATGAAGATTGACTCATTGGCTGGAATTGCTGATGCTTTAAATTTGGTCAACACCTCAATCATCAAAATTAACCCCCTCCTAAAATTGTTGAGGATGATCCCTGACATTGTAAGGAGAGTGTCTATAACTCTCCAGTTTCCAGCATGGTGGTGCTTGGTGCACAAGTCCAACACCAGGGAACTAGCCGTTAGTGCCAGAGGGATTAGAGCCCAGCAGAGGGTGCTGGAGCAATAACCGCTGAGGCATAATATTGTATATTATTTAATAAAATCCCATAGAAGGGTGACGCGGTACACATATCGGATGGGTTTAGGCAGCCCAGGTTAGAGGGATTCTGGGTGGAAAAATGGTGCACAAGGGGAGATTGTAATGTTACTTGCAATAACAAGTGGAATGGAACGTGAGACCTCCTCGAAGAGGTTTGTGCACAGGAGCATTCAGAATATCATAAAATAAAAATGACTTAAAACAGTGGATAGGTTTATTTGGGAAGTTGACCAACAAGAAATGTTGGTCAGGAAAAATGTCCTTAAGCTCAGATGGGGAAATTGGGATTATGCCGCAGTGGGCCCAAGCAGCGGCTCACTAATAGGGCAATACTGTTATCTGAGTTAGTAAAATAGGTTGAAACTGACTTCACTTGAGTTATCAACTGAAGTTGGATTTGACCCAAGCGCGTTGTTTCATAGCAAAAATGGGTTTCAAACCCTTGTTCTGAAACTAAGCAAACTGAACCATCCGCCCTAATTTGGTAGATAGTTCATTTTAATGCTTGGGCTGCTGTCAGGGGCTGGGCGTTTGGCGCACCACTGGTCCCAACTTGGGCATATTTTGCCTGGACCCAGCGTTGGTCCAGAGTGTTCTTCA